>JBAHVR010000313.1:20000-197500 GCA_036898135.1 Oncomelania hupensis
ACTCTGAAGGCAATCCCGCCAATGTAGAAATAATGATTGATCTATTCCGGAGCCGTTACCGTTGCAGTTTCGTATGTTAATACGGTGGTGATTTTATTATTTTTTTTTTTAAAGAAGAAGAAAGAAAGAAAGAAAAGAAAAGAGTGAAATAAAGCAGTTGCCTCATTTTAAATCTTAAACCAGCGTAAAATCACGATTTTCCAATTTTCTTTATCACGACACGCAACCTCCCGGTAATACGACGTATATCTGCAAATCCCCTAAATATGCCTCATAAAAATTGCAATCCCTAAACAATGAGTTGTTTACGTAAATAATGCATTATATGGCAACATCTTCTAAATAATACATTATTTTTACAAATTCTGCTAAATAATGCATTATATTGGTAAACAAATTATGATTTAGAAACAGACATTATTTTGCACAATCTGCTACATAATGCAATATATAGGTAAATAATTCCTTATTTAGCAACAATTTATGACTTATTTACCTAAATTATGGTTTATTTACATAAACAATGTAAATTTACCAACAAAATATATTATTTAAAGAAATATTACATTGTTTGAAAACAAATGATTATTTATAAAATATGCTTCTAAATAAAGATTATTTAGCTGAAAGTGGTGAAAAAATATATGTTACAAATGGAATTCCCTATATTTGTATGTATTCCACTATAAAACGGAAGACATTACCACAACTCTCTTCCCCCCCACCCCCCACTCTTCCTCCCCCCACCCCCCCAAAAAAAAACACAAAAAAACAAACAAAAACAAAACAATAAATAAAAAAATTAATAAAATGGCGAGAACGCAGAAAAGACACAGGAATTACATGGTCTAACAGTTTTCAGTATAAAAATATATATCAAAGAAGGTAATTATCCTGTTCTCAAAGGTGGACCAATTGAGTTTTTCAATTCGGTGTGCTTCTCTCTCTCTCTCTCTCTCTCTCTCTCTCTCTCTCTCTCTCTCTCTCTCTCTCTCTCTCTCTCTCTCTCTCTCTCTCTCTAATATGGATCATATTGAAATATCACAGATGACAAAATATTATGTGGAAATTGCAGTCAGCGAAGGTGCAACTGCTCACAAAGTAGATTCTTATCCTATGTCCTATGACGCTTGCATGTTCAAAACCGTATCCTCCAAACCTTTTATGATTCGTTCATCTCTTCCATTCTCACTTTCTCATTTGTATGTTGGTATGGAAGGTTGTCTTTGGACAGTAGGAATGTGTTGGACAGAGTGGTGAGAGTTTGTGGGAAGGTTGTGGGAGTGCAACAAGTGAGTATGAAAGCGATGTATGAAAGGTGAGTGGTAAGAAAGGCCCGTCGCATACTTCAAGACAGAAGTCACGTGCTCGCGCACCACTTCAATCTCCTGCCCTCGGGTAGGCGCTACAGGACACCAAAGTTCAAAACTGTACGCACTAAAAATAGTTTTATACCCACCGCAATCTCTTTATTAAATGATTGAGAATTTGAACGTATGATGCTTCTATTATGACACACAGTGTGCGTGGCATGATTTATACAATTAATGTCCAATCCGCATGAGATAGTGAGTACGTGCACCTGTGATCTTACATTTCTGTTTAGTGTAGGCCTATGTGCTTAGCGATTTTTATATTCTTCTATGAACATATTTATCTAAAAGTCTTACGTTGTTGTATATTGATGCGATTATTGCTTGCCAACAGTGATTGTTATGTTGCAATACCTTATATCATGATTATGACACTGAACGTAAATCATGTGATAGGTATCTGTTATTCCCCATGTAACTTCTTATGATTCTTATGATTACAGTTTTAAATGGTTAATTCAGTAATGTCTTCTTGATATACTTTTATCCTGTTTTACTGTTTACTGTTTATTGTTGTTATAATGTCCTTTATCGTCTTGTAACATTTATATCTGGCACCACGTGTGAATTTCTCTTTGATTGAGATAATAAAGTGATCGTATTCGTATTCGTATGTCAGTAGGCCTATGTGTTTGTGACATAATCTCACTGTGTACCCCCGTTGGGGTGCCGGGGGTTTCAGTATAAATAGTATCACCACTTTTTGGAAATTTAGTGCATTAAATTCCCACTGTCGCTGTCTTTCTCATTTGCTCTTTCTCATTCCTGCTCTGTTCTATCAATCTGCTATACTATCGTCTTCTTCGCTAGCCCAGTCTCCTACCTTTTTTCTTGAAAACTCTTCCGGGACAAGACTCCTTATTTGTGTATGAGGTCTGTTGGATCAGCTTGGAATTATTGGACGCTTTCTGCCAGGTGGCCACTAGGGCTTCCTATGATGTTATTATTTAGCAATGTAGGCATTTTATATGTATGTGTTTTGTTGATAATTTATAATGATGTTTGTATTCTATTTTGTTTTTGTAAACGGGGGTTCGATAATTTGGGGTGAAGCCTCAGCCGTCCCCTGCGTGGGATGTCTTTATTGTAAAGTGACTGGCTGGTGGAGAGCTTTCGGTTTTACCACTAGGGTTGTTTCAGCAGATCTTTTATGCGGATCAGGGGTTGTCCGGTCCTGATTTGGCTCGGAAGAGTCCGCTGGACCTAAAGCAATAATAATGTAATGTAATGTAATCTCACTGTGTATCATATAAACCATTTATTTGCACTGTTATTCCCTTATTGTATTTATCTTATTGATCCTTGAAAGAATAAATTTTTAGTGTAAAAACGAACACTTTCAATTAGATTTCTGTAAAACATAAACGTTTCCTGCTAAACATGGATTCGCTTGCTGTATTTATCTTATGGGTGTCCGATTTTAAAGGCATACATTTTACATGTTATCCCATGCATCCTTTCATTAGCTGAGTATATAGCCTTAGGGACGTGTTGTATTTTAATGTGCTTTGTCTTACAGTTACACCCCTTTGTTTTTGCGTCAATTTTATTATGCGCGCGCATGTGTGTGTGTGGGTGTGTGTGTGTGTGTGTGTGTGTGTGTGTGTGCGTGCGATAAGTGGATGGTCGATATTCCTTTTTTTATGTTTGTGAGTGCAAGAGCATTTTCCTCAGATTCATTTTTCGCCTCGGAATTAGGCGACTGCCTTTTATAGTAATTAAAAAAACCCAACAACTACACACTTTCATCAATATTATTAATACTGGTGCATATGATTGAATGAAAATTTATTAAGCGCATAAACATTTCCACACAAACAGCATGAACACAGCGCACAAGCTTATTAGGTTCCTTTAATTTACTGTGTGCTAGAATACTGATTGACCTGCTATCAACCCGCCAAACAAACAGATCACCAAATGTACTCCTTATATGTTCATTCGATCGAGATCACTTTCCTCTTTTACACCATACGAGTGACTGTCACATAATTTCACAGCGCAGCGGCGGCGGCTCTCTCTCTCTCACACACACACACACACACACACACACACACACACACACACACACATGCGCGCGCGTAACACCAACGCGCACACACGTAACATCAACACACACACACACGCACATACAAATGAAAAACAAATCGTAAAACCGCACCACAATGGGAAGGATTGTAGTCCGGCAATACAAATTGTGAATCGTAAATGCATTCGGCCTGGCCAATATTATATTATTCATAAGTCTTTTTTTATTAGAGTACAGCGGTTTTGTTGTTGTTGTTGGTGTTTTTTTTTTTTTACAGCATTTATTTGTAGTACCGGACCCGATATTAAAACTATAGCGATTACAATGGATCGTGAAAAACTGCAAACCATTGTTATTTTGAATATCGACGAGCTATAGAATTCAGAGTCACGTTAATAATTAGGGTCTCCTCTCTGAAAATCCTTACGGGAAGAGAGGGGACTATAAACTGATAAACAACAACAACAACAACAAGGTATCTCAATCATATGCCAGACTTAGTCTGGCAAATATGTATGATGAGGGCTTTTTAGCCCAATTTTATTGTCCTTAACTTTTTATAAAATATAGGACGTAAAGCCTCGTTTTTGCTTGCTTGCAAGGTATCTGATGGTTTTTTTTTTCTGGTTTTAATACAACGTTTATTTTGAGCAATGGGGAAAAAGTAATTTTAATGTCATCAACTTTCCTCTTCAACCGAAAGCCCAATTTTCGTCCTTACTGATCCTCCCATTATCGATTTGATAATGGAAGGAAGCACAAACTTGATGCACCGACTTTATCATTCGAGCCTAGCGGGATGACAAAGAGGCACAATTAGATGCTTAGTGTTAACATTTGCTGCCAAGTGAGTCGCGCATGGTTAGTCTAGAAAACGCATGTTCTAAATAGTATTTGTAGCAAAAGAATACGTTTGCCTTGATCACCTGTATGATATTCATTGTTCTACCATTTGGAAAAAAAAAACCAGCACAGCACAGCAAACATCAACACTATCGACATGGTTCTCCTCCGTGTGCTGTGCTCTGTCATCTTCGCTACTAATTTTGGGGAAGCCAGTAGACATATGCAAAGACTGTACTCTACGAATGATGACAGGCTCGGTGACGCCAAGTTCACCGATGACGTGTTGTTCGATATCAGCGTTCGTTCCAAACTACAGTGCGCAGTCCTCTGCACGCAGCTTGACAACTGCGCGTTCTTCACTTATGACAAATCTGACGTGAGGTCATGCCGGGGTCACACGCATAGAATGACGTCAAACAGCACGAGCATTTCTGCGCCAGGCAGTCAGAGTTTGGGTAAGAAAATAATTATTTTACGAAATCAAGCTTGATTTGTGTAGGGCCATATTTATTTAAATGATGGAACACTGCATAACTTATATCAAATTATAAATCAGTAGGCTACACACCTTTATAACTATCGCTTTTAAACGCTAGACAAGTTTTAGTGGTATTTTTTTTGCTTTTGTACAGACATTGCATAAGATTGCTTCCCGAAAGTATCGAACATTCTAGTGTTTTACCGTATGTGTGTGTAGTGGAAAATCAGCAACAATTAAGTAATACACTACTAACTTCGCTTCATTTCTAAAACGTTTGGTTTACCGTTTATAGTGCAGAAAATGTTAGGACAGACGACAGAATGGTATTAATTTATTGCATATTACAACAGGTACTATATGCCCCGTGTATGATCGCTTCATCTACGATAAGACGAGTGGTCTTTGTTGGAAGATCTTTGATGAGCTTGGGCGACCCAAGAATTTCAGCGATGCTCGTGCAGTTTGTGAGCGTATGGGTCTAGTGCTACTGACCATTGACACGGAGGAGAAGAGCCACGCTGTGCAGACTTTGACGCCCGTTGTCGGTAAACTATCAATTAGTCAAGTATACTGACAGTGTGGTCAAAGAGACGAGATTTAAAATACTTTGAAGTGATCTTGACCCTAAGCTATAAGAGATTTAAAAAAAAAAAGTTGTATGTAAAGGCCATTCATTTATATTTCATATTTGTTCCGTTTTTGCGTCATCTTGAAAGTCAAGGTCATTTTCGCACAGGAAAATGGCTCTGTATTTTACCCACATACTGCATCACCATCAATTGATTTATTTGATCATGCATGCGCATAAAATGTCAAGACCATTTCAAGGTCAATTTTGCATTTTGATGATGTACAACTTTTTTTTCAGGGTCATCTCACAGTCAAAGGCAATATTACTTTTCGTCTCTTGGAGATAGATTTTGTATATCTTCACCTACTCTGTGCACTCTTTCTTTTTGTTTAATTATAGGATAGTGTAAAATGGATTCCCTAAGGAGCATGCGAGTCATATTGTGGAATCAGGCGTGATGTGTATGTGTAGGAGCAGAAGATACGATTGAGACGACGTTATATGTCGCCATTTCAACCCAAGCTTTTATAAAACCAAAAAGTTCAGGATCAAGCTAAATGTGGATACACACATTTATGGATTACGCTACAACCCAATTTCTAAATTGAATGGATAACATTTCAAATATTGAACTTTTACTTTAAACTATAAACTAAAACTCTGAAGAAACTTAACTGAAGTTCACCTTAAATCACTTTTACGTCCAACTTGAAAATCTGAGAGAAACTATTAAACTGAAATAATAAACTTTATAATTACACCCAAACTGAAACGTAACCTTACTGCCTATTAGTGGGTACCGTGGGTCAAAGACGTACCGGTATTACCGCGGTATTTTTAGGTTGTATCTGTAATTCGTACCGGTAGACCGCGATTTTAAGTGTTACAATCAAATGGGATATGGCCTGGCACTGACAGTAGTGACCGACGCAAAAGAAAGATTGTCATACACTTCAAAATTGTTTCAAAGAACCACATTTTCATAGAAACTGAAGCTTTATTTTTGCTTGAACGCCTTCAAAACAAAGTATGATAAATCGCTGTTTAGAACATCAGCAAACTTTAAACCACAAAATCAAAATAAAACAAAAACATTCAACGGAAAAGGTCTTTAAGAACTTTAAGAGTTCAGACGGATTGGCGACTGGTACCATGCTCAAACACGTGGCTAAGCTGCTGTTCTTATAAGTTCTTCATCAAGAACAGCTGCCCATCCACGTGTTTGGACTTTAGGCTCGCTCTCTGGGTGGACAAGATGTCGCCCACATCTGTCCACGCTGTCGCGGGCCAAAGCATGAGTCTTGACTTTTCTCTTGTAACCCATATGCAGCTTAGTTAATATTTCGTGTCTCATCTTCTCCGGAATGATCAACCGTGCACCTTGGAGCAAAATAATTATTACTCTGGAAACGTATGTAGCGAGCTGAGCAGTAGTGTTTCAAAACAGAATGCTTTGGACAGGTATCGGGCCACCCATGCTGGCAGTATATGATCAACCTCTGACATTGTTTATCATGCTGGTACTAACTGATTTCACCCAGCAGCTTTTCACCACAAGGTATGTAGGGAATGACTTGGCGCACCTTCTTATTGGCGTCATCTTCCAGTCTCTTGTCATTTTCCTCAGCTGGCTGGGATGGTACCCTTGACAAGGCATCAGCAGTTATCAAATTCTTCCCTTGTGTTTACACTATTCTACACGAGTATCTCATGAGTTTCATCACGAGTTTCATCCGGAATCTCTGGATGCGGAGAGATATTCATCCAGGTTCTTCGCCTTCAGGAGTGCAAGAAGCGTCTTGTGATCAGTCTCAATTATCAAGTCCTTGAGTCCCAGGATGTAGGAAGCGGACTTTTCGCATGCCCATGTGACTTCTAGCGCTTCGTTTTAACCTGAGCGTACCGCTGTTCAGTGGGTGTCAGTGATCTTGAGATGTAGAAGACAGGCTTCATGGCCCCAACTTCTTGTTTCTGCATGAGGGCGGCCCCTAGACCAAACGACGAAAAGTCAGCTGAAACTTTGGTCTTCCAGTCACCAAACGACGAAGAGTCAGCAGAAACTTTGGTCTTTGCTAATATCTGCTAGATTAAAGGTAAAAAGGTAAAGGTAGTCCCATAGCCTTGTGGCCGTAGGGGAGCGTGATGTTGGAGATCACACTTAAATTATCTTGGGCCAGCGTAATGAGGGTGATGCCCATCTCTCTCCCTCGCTGCTTTACCTTCCCCACCCTTAAGAGAGTAGGTACTCAGTCACAGTTGAGTCAACTGGGGGCGTTGTTATTTGTCGCTTCACGTTTTTGCGGTCACCCATCCAAGTGCTAACCGCACTGGACGGTGCTTATAACTTGCGACACAGTAGCGAGTGCTCCAACCACTGCGCTATCCGACACCCCATCTGCTAGATTACAAACTGCAAACTTCGACACCTGGTTGAGCAACTCGCTGACATTGTTTGGTCTGGGATAGTTCACAATTGCCTTGACTTTTTCAGGGTCAATCTTAACTCGTTGACTTGAGACGATATGCCCGAGAAACTTTACTGGCTCTCGGGAAAACTCAAATGTCTCAGCATTCAGTGTAAGTCCTGTCTCTTTCAGCTTAGTGAGCACTTGCCACACTGTTTTGTCATGTTTACTCTGAGTCTTGCCGTACACCAGGATGTCATCCATATCACACACTACTCCAGGCACGCCTGAAAATAGCTGTTATGTCATCCGTTAAAAGATTTCTGGACCTAACTAATACCGAAGGGCAATCTGGTATAGCAGAACCTCGCGAACGAGCTGGTAGTTAGTTAGTTAGTTATTCGTTGTTAACGGGTTGCTAAATTCATCATGCATGATGAACAACAGTGCAGTCCTCCACAAAAGCGCCATCGGAAACTGGTTCAGAACAACAATCGGTGTGCGTCAAGGATGCTTACTCTCTCCAACACTCTTCAACATCTTCCTAGAGCGCATCATGGTAGATGCCCTTGAAGATCACGAAGGCACAGTCAGCATATGGGGTAGAGCAATCTCCAACCTCCATTTTGCGGATGACATTGATGGATTGGCTGGAAAGGAACAAGAACTTGAACAGCTGGTACAGTGGGGATCTCCTCCACAACGACCACACTTTTGACGGCGTGGCGCTGGACTGGAAATAGCCTTTGTATGGCGCTTTTCATGCTTTAGCCGTTGAACTGAGCTCTCAGTGTTGCCTGCTATTGACTTCACTTGCATCTGGGATGCCTCATGCGCTCGGGCAAATCATGACAGCTTTCATCAAATCCATTTCATTTCCCTCTTCTAGTAATTTCTCACGGACTCTATCGTCCCTTATTCCCATGACTAGCCTTTCACGTATCATTTTATCTTCTTGGTTACCGAAGTTGCAAGATTTGGCCAATTTTCTCAATACCGCCACATAAGCCTCGGTCGTAGTGTTCTCTTCTTCTACTGTGGAATCGAAACGTCTCGTTGACTTCATGGATTGAACCGACACAGAATTCTTCAAACTTTTTGAGTACAGGGTTTATTATCAGTATTGTCTTCTCCCTCCAAAAGGAAGGCTTTAATACACTCACACAAGCAAAAAACCATAGCACAATGATAAGCTTTGTCCTCTTTGCCGAGTCTTGTTATGGAGTAATTCTTCCTTTGACGGTGGAATCTCTTCCAGCTTTGCTCCACGTCGCCGTGAACTTCCAGTTAGCTTGGCGTTGGAATAGAGTTGCTAAAATGTTTCTGGTTTTGCTGTTGAATTTGTTCACCTTTAACCATGACTGCAAGGCGTCTCCAAACGGTAATGTTTGTGCACTGAATCAAGTCAGTGAAGTGTCTGATCCGCTGTTCCACCGCTATGCCAGATTAGACGAACAGTGACGTGTTTGGCGCAAATCTATTGCACGTCCTATGACGTCACAATGTTGAGAACGTAGCGTTCGACCACCACAAATCCCAGGTAAAAAACAAAGCCAGAAATCAGCAAAGCGTCCAGTACTCAGTGGATTTCAATAGATACTTAGAAAATTTTATTATTACACTTTTAGACAATCACTTAGAAGCAGTCTTTTTTTTTCTGAAATAAAAACGTTCGTCCGTATGTTGCACACTCCAATCAAACAGTCACAGAAGGAAAGCCTGAAAACCCTTCACCCTCCCCCCCCACGCCCCCACCCACCAAACAACAACAACAACAACAACAACAACAACAACAACAACAACAACAACAACAAAAACCACGTCTTTTCTACCTTTTGTGCCCACTTCAAACTCAAACAGAGGGTTCCAAATCTATCCTATCCTATCCTATCCCGTAACTCGAAAGTCGTTGGGGCACCACAGATGATCGTTTAACCAGCGTACTCCACCTTTCTCTGTCCTCAACAACCCTCATAGCTTTCACTCAGTGTCAAGCCAGTCCATTCTCGAATGTCGTCATCCCACTTCTTTTTCTATCTCCCTCTCCATCTGCCTCCTTCCACCGAGCCTTGCAGGGTTGTCTTTGCAAGGTCTGATGCTCTGGTGACGTAGGGTTCCAAAATGCAGTCACAAAAGCTGTTCCGAATTTTGACACCATATACCTTGTCACTCCGGATACCTACTTGCGCGCTCTCATTGGTCGCTTAAAAATACACGCTATTAGGCCTAATGAAGGGCGGACTACGAACGAATTCAAAAGTCACCAACGATCATTTGTTGTTATCGTTAGAGTAGTCCGCCGTTCATAAAGCCTACGAGCGTGTATTTTTAGGCGACCAATGAGAGAGCGCAAGCCCGTTGGTAGGTATCAGGAGTGACAAGGCATGTGATGTCAAAATTCGGACCAGCTTTTGTGACTGTGTTTGGAACAAAATTCGCAGATAATTTGGAGCTGACATCGTTTCAAATGATACGAATTTGTTGCTATGAGTGGTTTAAATTCGTCGGCACCCACCGTTGGAGTTTGAAGTGGACACAAAAGGTAGGAAAGACGTTTTTTGAGAGTCAGTGGCGGAAACAGAAGTGGGCGAGTGGTACACATTATATAGTATATAATTGAGGCCTACGAATTTACAAATTCGAAAGAAGAGACTTCACAACCTGTATTCAACACAAGCTTTTATAAAACCAACCAAATCAGGGTCAAGCCAATTGTGGATACACACAGTTAAGGATTACTCTACAATATGGGTTTTGCCCTTCTGGTTTTACTTCTTGCAGATTTACTTCATATAATTAACATAATTAGTGTAATTATTTTAATACAGCTTATTGATTTACCATTTATTTAGTTAGATATTTAACATTAAATTTTTGGGAAGTTAAAAGAAGTCTATTTGACAACTGTTATCGTTTTTGTTTGCAGCTGGTGCATATTACTTCATTGATCTTGCTCGTTCACCTACGAATGGGCCTTACTACAACAACGCCAGTGACATGGAGTGGATTCGACTGGGAAAGCCACTCACAGCAGACGACTTCACCTACCCTGTTGTATTTGTTCCAGACCTTCCCTATGAATGCGCCGCGTTATATAAGGGTGCAGGTGTGTACATGTGGGCCGTTAGCTCTTGTTCGTATGAGAACACAGTGCTGTTATGCGAAAAACTGTAAATGAGGTGTAGATGAAGAGTGGTGGGGGGTGAGGGCGGGTTAGGAGAGGTTGGGGAGGGGAAAGGTTTGGAAGTAGGGTGGGAGGTTTCAGATCTGACTGAAATTTAAAACGAAGGTCATTCCATGTCCTAGACGGGTGAGTATAATCGGCTATACACAACTACACCCGGAACGCACTATAGGTCTCTTCTTCGCATCCCCGGTCGCCAAGGATTGTGCTAAGATATGTCTGGGCGTTAAGACTATGCGCCCAAGGCTGCAAGTGGGCGCCTCGGGCAGCTTGAGTTAGATCCTGCATGTATTGGCCAGCGCCTTGAGCAGCTCTTAAGTTGAAAAAGCGCCATATAAAAGTGATTAAATAAATACAAAAATAACTTTATAATATGGTTACAATTAAGCAGAAATAAAATATGATTAAAGTAAACAAATAAAATATTATTAAAAGAAAATATAATTAAAAGAAAAAATAATTTAAAAAAAAAAGCGTTGACCACAGGCGCTTGTATCTGGACACGCGACAGCCTATTTCCGTGACGCGTCTCCCCCTGGGTATCTACACGCGAGGGCCTATGCCTGTGACGCGTCTTCCTTCTTGTTATCTATATATCATCTACTTCACCAGCTCTAAAAGTGAGGTGTGCTGCAAATTTCCCTACAATTGTGGCTTGGAATATTTTCTGCCACCTCCGGGTCTTGCAGTTTGTCCAGGTCGAACTTCAGTCTGGTGCATTTTACTGTGTTTACTCTCTTCAAGCGGAGCCGGAAAGACTTCATCACGAGATCATGGTCACTTCCCGGTTTTCCGATGGCTGCTCGTGAAAAAGTGCATGTCCTGCCAATGTTGACGCTTGATCTGAAGCTTTTCTTGACCATGATGTAGTCAATCTGGTTGTGATGCACCCCTCTGGGACTGTGCCATGTCCATCCTCTGGATTTTTTGTGGGGACCAATTGTGTTTGCCAGTATCAGATTGTTGTATCTGGCAAACTCCAAGAGTCTCAGACCTCTGTCATTTGTCTCGTTATTGCAGTGGGGTCCACATGTGTCTCCTCAATTGTGGTACGCATCTTTTCCAACATTGGCATTCTAGTCGCCTTGCAATATGACTGACTATATGTCCTTCCTCGGCACTTGGTCAAGGTCAGCCTGCAGATGCTCACGGAAATCGTTGACTTCACTGTCGTCATAGTTTGATGTTGGGGCATAAGCCTGGATGATGGTAATGTTAAAAGGGGCTGCTCTCAAACGGATGGTAATTAGTCTACTGGAGACTGGGCGGCAACTCATAACAGTGGCTAGAATGTCTTTGTGGACCAAGAATCCAACACCGTGGTCGTCATCTCTCCCGCTGAAATAAAGCTTGTGGCCTTTGTCAGTCGTTGTTTTACCTTGGCCTTTCCAGCGCAATTCGCTGATACCTAAAATGTTCCATCGATAGTGGTCCAGATCGTTGGGCAGTTCTTCTAATTTTCCCTCCGCACTTTGGGACCAGCTTCCTATGACGATGTTGTCTCTCGTGCGGATCTTTATAATAAGTATAATCGCGAATAAACTGAATATACAGGATTTTCTTCCCCCCCCCCCCCCCCCCCCCCCCCCCACCCCTTTTTTTTTTTTTTTTTTTTTTTTTTTTGCTCGTATGCACGTAGTGGTTGCTTCCCTTGTTGTTGCTATGAGCTATGACGACAGCGCGACTCGATCGCAGGCATCCGTATTAGGATGTGAGCGGAGTAGCTGTGGAGGGGACAGTTGGCTGTGTGTGTATGGAAAGGGGGGAGAAGAGGGGAGAGGGGATAAGGATGGTCGAGAGTTCAGAATTTGTTTAATATGTTCTTTTATTTTGGGTCCTTGCCATAGCTTTTTGGTTGGTGGGAGCTTCGAGTTATGAGTTCTCTGTGAATGCTTTACTATAGACTAGTTCTTGACGTGCGTGTATGTGTGTGTGTTTAGATGGGTGGATGGATAGATATACATAATTATGTTCAATTATAATCACTTATAAACAGCTCTTTGCATTCATTGTTTTGATTCTTTTAGCCATACTGATGTTTTTGCTTGTGTGGACAAGTTTTATTGGACAATATTAAGGTTGTGTCATATTGTCTTTGGAAGAGATTACTAGTGTCTACCAGGTTTTTAACTGGCTTTTGAGCACATAGTTTACCAAGGCATAATTACAGCATAAAGATGAACAAAAAACTGGGTAGAAATAATTAGACTTTATTAAGAAACATTATCATATTTGTATGTAACTATTGAGATTTAAAAGCGGAGATGGTTGTTACATGATGTGGACTATAAACATGGATCCATTCATGACAGGGCTTCTATATGCTCGGTTGATGAATTGATGTAAAGACCATGGATTAATACATGGTTTTTTTGATTGCTCAGTTGATGAACTGATGTCTAGACATGGATTCATATATATATAATTATATATTCATATTTAGAATTTTCATGTACTTTTCTTTGAATATTTGTAAAGAGTTGAGCTTATAAGCACATACATACATCATTAAACAATATTTGTAAATGTTTCTTCAAATTGTATTTATATGTTCACTGTATGTGTTTAAAATTTGTGTGGAAAGTGTTTTTTCATTGTCTTTAACCTCCGATACCTAGATCACATCATAGACTGGGTAATCGCTAGACAGTCCGACAACATTATTTCTAAAGTCATTGTTTCACAAGATCTTGAATCTGACCACTACGCTGTCCTCTGCTCTCTGTGCCTCTCTCCTCCTCAAAAGAAAAAACGCTCAGTCACACTCCGTAACCTAAAAGCCATTGACAAGAAAAACTTCTCCTCAGAGGTTACCCTCCTCCTTTCTTCTGCACCTCCTGATTCTGAACCTGCTTCTTTCTTTAACGCTACTCTCAGCCATCTTCTTAACAAACACGCTTCCCCCGTTGGGGTGCCAGGGGTTTCAGTATAATTTTATGCGGATTGGGGGTTGTCCGGTCCTGATTTGGCTCGGCAGAGTCCGCTGGACCTAAAGCAACAATTATGTAATGTAATGTAATGTAACAAACACGCTCCTGCTTCATCTCGTCTCATCTCTGACCGTCCATCTGCGCCGTGGTTTTCTCCCGAGATCGGCATGGCCAAACTGGAGCGGCGTAGGGCCGAGCGCAGGTGGCGGTCTTCCAAACTCACAGTCCACAAACAGACCTATCAGAAGCACAAGCATGACGTACGCAAAGCTATCTCTGCAGCCAAAATACGTTACTATAATAATAAGATTGAAACCTCTGCTTCCTCCAAAGAACTGTTTTCCGCTATGAACGAACTTCTGGGGAACACCCACACTTCCCATTTTCCATCCAAAATTCCACTGCCCTCTTTCTTTTCAGACTTCTTTACTTCAAAAATCGCAACCATTCGCAAAATTCTCGACGACAATCCCTGTCAGTTTTGTCCTCCTGATCCACATTTCACTGGCGTACCATTTCTCTCTTTTCAATCTGTCTCTGAGCCCGAGGTTGCTGAGATCCTCAGCACCATGTCGTTCAAGACGAGCGAGCTTGATCTCATCACGAACATATATATATAGTCAATTCCTCTTTGCAATCCAGTTCTGTTCCCGCCTGTTTTAAGTCAGCCATCGTGCGGCCACTACTGAAAAAAAATCAAACCTCGACCCAGAAGATTTGAAAAACTACCCCTCTGTCTCTAATCTTCCTTTCCTATCCAAACTTCGTGAGAAGGTTGTCCTGAAACAGCTCAACCATCATCTGTCTTCCAACAACTTGTTCTGCTCGTTCCAGTCTGCCTATCGTCCTGACCACTTCACTGAATCAGCTCTTCTTCACATCGTGAATGACCTCCTCTCTACCACTGACTCTGGTAAAATCTCTTTGTTGACCCTTCTCGATCTCTCAGCCGCTTTTGACACAATCGATCACTCCATCCTCCTTCAGCATCTCCAGAACTCTTTTGAAATAAAAGACAGCGCCCTCAGCTGGTTCCGCTCTTATCTTACTGATCGCTTTTAATCTGTCTGCATCAACAACCACCTCTCTGAACCGTCCAGACTTGTCTTCGGTGTTCCTCAGGGGTCAGTTCTAGGGCCTGTCCTTTCCCCCTATTACACATCTCCTCTGTCTCACGTCATCCAAAACCATGACACTTTCCACCATTTCTACGCAGATGATACACAGCTAAAAAAAAACAGTCACACTCCTCAAAACCTTCCATCCATTCTGACCAAAACTTCTGAATGCTTTGAAGACATTTATAACTGGATGACAGTCAACAAGCTCCAACTCAATGCAAACAAAACTGAAGTCATGCTCACAGGTACCAAACATAACCTGTTTTCTTCCTCGTTAGACACTGTCACTCTTGGCCAGACCACTCTTCCTATGTCATCTTCGGTCAAAAACCTTGGTGTCGTTCTTGACAACACCCTCTCCATGTCAGAATTCATACGCAAAAACCTGTAAAACATGCAACTTAATTTCATCTTCGTAGAATAGGCCTTGTCCGCAAACATCTGATCACTGACGCTACTGTCAAACTCATTTCCTCTCTTGTTTTGTCACGCCTAGACTACTGTAACTCTCTCTCCTGGCTGGACTTCCTTCTACTTCTATTTATCTGCTCCTACGTGTTCAAACCTCAGCTGCACGTCTGGTTCTCAAAAAAAAAATCTGATCATATCAATCCCCTTCCACATTCACTCCACTGGCTTCCAGTGTCTCATAGAATTATCTACAAAATCGCAATTTTTTGTTACAAGTGCGTCCATGGCTTAGCCCCTTATTCTTACCTCACCCAGAACATTCAATTCTATAAGCCTTCTAGAAATCTTCATTCTTCCTCTGACACCCTCATGCTCCACATACCCCGCTACAAACTCTCCTCTGCTGGCCGTCGATCTTTCTCAGTACTTGGCCCTTTAACTTGTAACTCTCTTCCTTTCTCTCTTCACAGCTCTCCAAACGTAGCTACTTTTAAATCCAACTTGGAAACTCATCTCTTCCTTAAATGTTTCTGATCTTGCTCCCATCATCATTGTCATTCCTCCATTTTTTTGTTTTTGTTTTGATTCAGACTACCGCCACCACACACCCCATCACCCATCCTTAGCTCTTCCCTCCTCCCTCCCTCCCTTGTATCTTATTCGTTATGAAGCCGGATGTTTAGAATGAATGCGTGAGTACTGCGCTTTGAACTGATATTGTTCATTGGGAAAAAGCGCTATATAAATATCCTTATTATTAGTAGTAGTAGTAAAATAAGTGATAATTTTTTCCTCATTTTCCCAGAACAGTTAGTTAATATCTTATTATGATGTTTATATCCTGCCTGGGATGCCTTTATTGTAAAGCGATTGGCTGGTGGAGTGCATTCAGTGTTACCATTAGGGTTGTTTCAGGAGATCTTTTATATGGATCGGGGGTGAGTGGTGGTTCTGATTCGGCTCTTTGCAGTCCGCTGGACCCTATAGACAATGACTAACTAATTAACAACACACCTACATATAAAATGCCTACACTGCTAAATAATAATTCAATGGAAAGCCCTAGTGACCATTTGGCAGAAAGTGTCCAATATCCCCAAGCGGATCCAACAGACCCTGTACACAGACGAGGAGTATTTGGGAAAGTTTTCAAGAAAAAAGGTTGGTGACTGGTCTAGTGAAGAAGATAGCAGATTGATAGAACTGATTAGGAACGAGAAAGAACAAATGACAATGACAAAAACAGTGGTGTGGTAATTTAAAGCACTAAATTTGCACAAAGTAAGGATACTATTTATGCAGAAAACTCCCGGCACCCCCACGGGGGTACACTTTCGGGTGTTAACTTTTCATTATTCTATAATTTTGTCATTAAGAATAAACAACAATATGAAACATTTCACACATGTAAATATTTTTTTTAAATATTATTATTATTTTTATTTATTTATTTTGGGGGGTGGAGGGGAGGGAAGGGTTTGGGAAGAGGAGGGGAGGGGGGGGGGAGGGAATGAAGGTGATAATGCAGAAATCCAAAATCAATCAAAAGCATATTTTATTTTATTTTTAACAAAATCAGTTTGTTTGGAAACAAATTCCCCAGACATACACAAAGTTTAATACAATTCATAATGCATAGATCACTTTCATTGGTTATCATTGTTCACTAGGCAATAAATACAAAAATAAAACAAATTTTATCCTCAATAAAACTGTGGTACCAACAATTCCACAGACAAGATTTTAGGACACACACACACACACCCCCACACACATGCACAGAGCAGTATTTCACAAAAAGAGTGAGATTAAGCAAATAAATAAATTAATAAAAACATCAACACAGTGACAGTCATAGTACAATGAAATCACTATAAAATTCCCTGCTAAAGAAAGTATTCCAGTAAAAATCACAATATATATGCAAACGTTCCAGCAGTATAAATCTCCATAATTTCATACAGCATAATGTAACTACTGCAATATCTGTAACTATGTACAAAATTAATCTGCAAAATATCCCATCCAACAATACAATTGTATAATAATTAATGCTGTTTTAATGTACACAATTCTGGAATGCAAGGTGAGAAGAGGGTACCAGGTGGGAATACCAGGTATAGGGAACAGAACAGAAAATGCTGAAGAAAAATATCACAGGCAAATTTGTACAAAATGTACATATAATATATAATGCTGACTTCCATAGAACTTCGTACTTCATCACAACGTTCTCAGGGAAAATACGGCTTATTCACAAACAAAAAGTGTATCCCCATACAATTTGAAAATCAATAAACAAACAACAATGCAAAAACAACAATATTAGTGATAAGAATTGTACACGTATGTATCAAAAGTATGTATATAAATTAAACCTTTAAAAAAAAATCCAAACAAAATAGAATGCAGAACTTCACATAATTCTGCATAACAATCAACATTTTTCTATCTGTAATAAACAAATAAAAACAGACAATAATAGCATCAGCTGCAACGATACTGGGTAAAATACTGGGTAAAATAATTACATATGTATAGCACATTTTCCAGCTCAAAGAGCTACTCAAGGCTATTTTATAAATAATTACAGTTTGAAAGAAAAATGCAATGGACGGAACTGTATGAAAAAATCACAGACATCAGGAGAAAAAAAGAAAAGAAAAAAAGAAGTGTTATAATGTATTCATCACTTGAGTCAGCAGTATGGTCCAATAACACTTCATTGTATGTACACACACACACACACACACCCACACACACCCAAACAGCAACTGAACGTACTTGAACATCATCCACAAAACTATCAAAGGCAGCAAATTTCTATTGCTGCAGATTCATATAAATATTTAAATACACACACACACACACTCATTGCTGAACTGTATTGACTGCTTATAATAACATCAAGCCAAGCTAACCCAACAGTATGATTTAATATTTAGTATTCCTTTTATACCTTTCTTTCATCTTTCTCTTGGACCCCCATTGTGAAGAACTAGAAAGCAAACACAGCTAGCCAACACGCTGAACAAAAAATATTTTAGAAAAACAAAACAAAACATGCTTCACATTCGTGTGCAAATTCTCACATCAATTATTACAATTAAATAAAATAAAAAAAAAATACTAAAAATAGTACTTTCTTCATTCAGTGTTTACCCCCATCTAAAAATCACTCTGTTGGAAAGCCTTAAAATAAAATAATATGGAATAAAGAGGGGGAACATGAATATAAATGGGAAGCAAACAAAATACATCAGGGGCACTCAGAGGCTGGAACTATACAAACACCAAACATACATGTATCTTTTAAAGCTTTTTCACATTGTGAAAATAGTCCTTTTGAAATCACTTATAATGGTGCACTTTTTTTCCCATGTATGGTTTTCTCTCAACCATTGTTTTTAAACATCTAGCCACAATTGCAACTTCAGACAAAATAAACATTGAAACAAATTAACATTTCTTTATAGCGTCTCTCTGTACCTCAGGGCAGCACAACAAGAACAACAAAACTCCTTGTCCCTTCTTAACTCTTTGCCTGCCAGGCATGTTTCCACGTTTGTGCCAGACATTTCTCTGGCACCGGAAAGAAAGTTCAGTACCTTAGGCATTTAAGCTACTGTTCTTTCAATAATAGTTGTTAAATAGACATATTTCATATCAAATTAAAGGTAAAAAAAGTGAAGAATAAGAAAAAAACACACAAAAATGTTAATTTGATTATGTTAATTGAAATATTGAGTTTTGAAAGCATGTTGATCTTTTTGAAATGATAAAAAAAAATAAAAATATATCTACATACCACAGTGGAAAAAAAAAATCTGGAGGAATAATCCAATCACGCACATAGCTTCCACACACCTTAGAAAAGAATAACGTGGTAAATTGTTTACAGGATCAATATAACACACTTACACGATTTAAAAAATGACGTAAAAGAAAGGAACCGATGACCCATATGATTAGCAAAATCAAGTCACACATCTGACTCTCTCTCTCTGTCACGATTGTGCTATTCCTACCTCCCTCCCTCACTCTCTCTCTCTCACCTCTCTCTGTCTCACCTACTTTAGTAAAATGCATCAGGATTGAAGTTAACACTCTAAAAACGAATCAATGTTCACACTATGAAGCAAACCATGCGCGTTCCGATCGAGACGAAAGTATAAAGAGTTATCTCTCTTTGGTAAAAAAAAAACATGGATGGACTGCGCAAAAAAAAACGAAACGAACGGAATACTGAGATCGACGATATATCGTCCGATTAGCACAACTGGCGGCTCAGATCGACGATATAACGTCCGATTAGGCAGCAAAGAGTTAAGTATCTTTGCATGTGCCCTCAGTCCCTTTTGAATCCATGGAATAACTATAGAATATGAGTTTTGGAGGAATAATTCCAATCACTGAATCAGCTTCACACACCAGAAAGAAAATTTATTTAGGATCAATATACACTTTACAGTTTGAAATTATATTGATTATTAGCAGAGTTTGACACACTGTCGATTGTGCCCATCACAATGCTTAGTAAAATGCACAAAAAACACTCTAAAAACGAATCAATTTGAAGAAACCATGCGCGTGTCGATCGAGAACGAAAGTAGAAAGAGTTATCTCTCTTTGGTTAAAATAAAACTTGGATTGGACTGCGCAAAAAAACGAAACGAAACGGAATACTGAGATCGACGATATATCGTCGATTAGCACAAACATGGCGGCTCAGATCGACGATATATCGTCGATTGGCAGGCAAAGAGTTAAGTATCTTTGCAATGTGCCTCAGTCCCTTTTGAAATCCATGGAATATCTATAGAATATGAGTTTGTGTACAAGCGTACTTGCTGTCAAATTGTACAAAGAACTGATAATAAAAACAAAATCTTCATTATAAGCAACAAATAAATGGAATGACATGAAATAATACCTATATCACCTTTCTTCTTCTACCACTGGGTTGAAAAGTTACACTTAAGCATATAAAGTCTTTTCTCAACAGCACACACAAGCAATCACAATGATTTCATGATTTCACATCTCCCTTGTATTATGATCACCATAAATCATATGATCACAAGCACAATAATCACTCATCTAGCTGACACAGCATAGCAACTCCACGGAGAACCCAAAAGTCTTGAGGCTGCTCTGACGGCAAGTCCACAGGCATGACAAAGTTTGTTGAATGGCCTGTAGAAGACAGCATCCCTGCTCTGGCTGAAGTACGATAGAGGGGACATTCGTAGATGTAAGTTGAACCGCTTTTCCTCTTCTTTTCAACATCATCATCCTTTACATCGACGCTGGAAGGTTCTCTCTTAGAACTTGCACTGGAAGCGGCAGTAGTTGGTGGATGCTTTATCTGTTGGAAAATAAAAACATTGATGAGTAAAATGATAACTTCTTGTTTATGGGATTGTGTAAATCACAGGAGTCATTTATAAAAGTGATAAATGTGCTAGCCACTAAGCCAGCAGCTAGAAAAACGGATGAATTAAAATATTCACCTCCACAGGTTTGAAGTGGATTTCTGGCAGCATGTGGAAACGTTGGTCTGTGTGTGAATCGCGCAAGATGGTCAAGTCTGGGTCCCAACTTGCCCCATCCAGGAACAATCCAAACACCTTAACTCCATCTTCAGGTGGTGAAGTACCCTGAATTGTGACATTGAAAAGAACAGAATTAGTTTTTGATCGTTTTTGATTTGCTGAGTTAATCATTCACGAACACAGTGGCTTAAACACTTGGCATGCAAATATATAAATTGCAATGGTTATTACCAGAAATTTCTTTTTCAGGGGACTGGGGCAGAAAAAAAGGTGTGAACACTTAGACTCACATTGCTGCATGGTATATGATGCTTAAATGCCTTCATTGAGAATTTTGAAACAAAATAAAATCTACGCTCAAAGCATAATGAAAACAGTAAGACATTTGCTCAGTATATGATTCTTTTCCCAACTACACACATGATGTAAAAAAGGTAAATCAACCTCCAACATTCTAGAAAAAAAATTCTTTGTGCAATAAAATATTTTTTCTACTGCAATGTACACTCAATTTCAAGTTCATATAAAGTATTCATATTCTTGGACGCCTTGATATTTCCACAAACAAATGTCACAAATGTGTCAAATTTCATGTCTCTTCAGATCACAACTGTGTAGATGATAATGACTGTGATTATAGGAAATATAAACTGTGTAGATAATGATGACGACTATGATCACAATAAAAATTATGATGATTATAAAAGAAATAATTTCTTTTATATATTTGAAAGATTACAAGTTTGGACTTGAATGTATCCAACAGAAAACATGCCTAACATGCCTTAGAGATTAACATGCACTCATGTGCTAAAAAAAATTCATTTTCAAGTTTTATTCTTTGATATTTTTAACTTGACAATAATTGTGTAGTTTTGAACATAGATTTACACCACTGTGCAGTTGACAACATTAAGTTTAGTTTTAAACTGTGTAAAAATATAAATCTAGACATCCAACTGGGTTAGAAAAATTATTTCTGAAGTAATGCAAAAACATGAATAAACACATTTAAAAAAAAAATCCTACTATCAAAAACAACAACCACGCAGAAAGTTTCACTGGAACAAGATACCAGGGAGAAATGTAGAGTGAACATGCTTGCTGTTACAAACTTGATTCATTTTCGAGATACCAAACACAATAGAATGATTGTTGTGAAAGGAGTGTTTGTACTTATAGGATGAAATACAATAATGGGTTGAGTAGTTTACACATTTTTTTGTGTAAGTAACTTTACTACTAATATCTATCAAAGAATAATAATAATAGTTATAATTATAATAATGATAAAGATATTTATAAGGCGCTCTTCCTTGAAAGGAACAGTTTAAAGCTCACCCACATGCATTCACACACTCCTTAAACATTAGCACAATACATATACATAAATGTCTGGGAGCAGGTGAAATCAAAGCGGGTTGAGGGTGAGGCGGTAATAAACAATGCGATTCCCCACACATGCACACACAAACAGGCATATACACACACATTCACACACACACAAGCACGCACGCACAAAAAGAATGAGGAAATACGTAAGAAGCAATCTGAAGACAGAACAAATCAGGAGAAGACTTTAGAGAAGAAATGAGTTTTGAGGTTTGCTTTGAAGGTGCTGATATTCGGTATGCTGCGGAGAGAAAGTGGTAATGAATTCCAGGTAGTTAGTTAGTCATTGTTTATAGGGGCCAGCGGACTGCAAAGGCAGTGCATGGGTCCAAAGACAGAATAAGATTTAGAACCAACAGAGGACAGTTTGTGGCAGGGTATCCTGAGAAGGAGTTTGTCTGATGAAGAGCGCAAGTTGCATCAGTATACCTAATTTCTTTATTTCCTTTCCTTCAGTTCTTCTGTATCTACATACCTTATTGCTCTATTTAGAGAAAAAGGCCGGTACATTCACATCCTCTATAATATATTAATCTTCTTTGCTTATGATCCAGTAAAAAGGTATTTACACATGATCCAAAAATGGTTCCTTTAATGCTTGGACAACAAACCAGACGATTTGAAGTCAATCCACAGATAAAGATAATCACCGTCCAAACAATGTTAAATGAATCGTAGCGCACAGAATTAGATTTAGTGACGCAACAAAGAAGAGCACTCACAGCAAATGCCATTTCATGGATTACCAATGAAGATTTCCGACGGCCCTTCTCTCTCACTAGACCTTGGTATTTCAAAACATGGAACTGGAAAGTCAGAGAATCCACTGAGATTCCAACCTTGCGAGCATGGTTTTGCAAAACAGCTGTCAGGAAACCTGAAACACAGGTCATATATGGTTTTGTTGTTGGATAATTAAGACACAACACAAAAGCATCTTTCAAACAGTTAGCATGCCGGATATCTATCTATCTATCTATCTATCTATCTATCTATCTATCTATCTATCTATCTATATATATATATATATATATATATATATATATATATATAGAGAGAGAGAGAGAGAGAGAGAGAGAGAGAGAGAGAGAGAGAGAGAGAGAGAGAGAGAGAGAGAACGAGAGAGAAAGAGATAGAGAGAGATGAAGGAATATTCTTAATTATAAAAATAAACAGCACTAGTATTGCTTTCTACTGTCCTTTTTATTGTTCAAATTTTCACTTATAGCTTATCAGGTCTGAAGCAATGAGACAAAATGAAAATGGACGATATATATATATATATCACTTTGAATCTTATGCAAACACATTCCTGTATTTATATTTGGTAAACTTCACTATTACAGTGAAGTCAAACGTACATCAACGCTAACAAAACAAAAGTTCCAATTTCATGATCGTACCTTGAGGAAAGAAGAATCCAGGAAGCCAAAAACTGTTAGGCTGTGTTCGCATTACTTCTTCTGTCTCTGGTTCCGGCTGGCCCGGTTGGCCAACCTGCCGAGTAGCTTGCCGGAATCTGAACTCGATGTGATTGCACAGAGTCTCTGCCCAGGTGGAGAAGAAGTCTACCCGCTGATCCAAATCCTGCACCCATGAACCTAGCGGCTTGTTGGATTCATATGCTGCTGCCTGCAATGTCACAAAGAAACACTTATGACATCGACAATAACCATATTGTCACTCTTCATGCAGGACTTGACAACTCAACTTTTCCAGATTCCCACATTTTGCCATGATTGTATTCCTTATTTTGTTCCATATCTATTGTCAAACCACAAGCTTCTGTTGCATAAATGTGTCACTTACAAAGATCTTCATATGTAAGAAATAATCTTTCACAACTGCAAAGTGACATGCAGGATTTTTTTTACAGACCAGTTTCTGTCAATTTTCATAACAAAAAGTAAAACAAAGATACGCAGTCTTGCATAGACAGTAACGGAAATACTAGCATCTCCAAGACCTTAGATTCAGCACACTGTTTTTTTCATGCTGCCACTGGTTGCTAGAGCTAGTATGACTGCCTTCAGCTGCTGATCTTCATAAATCATCTATACTATTACACACTTTTCACTTCTTTCTGTGGAGAAGGAGGTGGAAGGAAAGGACAGGGAGGTAAGATAAGACAAGATAAGATAAGCAGAGGTGCCAACCCCCTAATCTTCTTGTCTTCTTTTCCGGACCCGTTTGTCAGTATTTTTTAACACTTGTCAGTATTTTTTTTTCTCGCAAAACCTAGCCTATGACACTATAAAGTAACGACAGGCTTCCCTCTGAAACAGAAGGCTATTTTCAATCCTCTAAAATCACGATAAAAATCAGCTTGTTGAACACCACACTTGTTTTACTCTAAAATCACCATGAAAATCAGCTTGTTGAACACAGCGACGTTCAGTGAGTGCAGGATTACTATTATGAGACCAGAAACCGGTACAGAAGCACCGCTGGCAAAGATAAACGATCGGCAACTTTTCCTCCGTATTTCCGTATTTAATTCACTTTGCCGGAATTAAATACGGTCAATCCGTACTGGTTGGCACCTCTGGATAAGACAATTTAATTATCTCTTTCAAGAAATACATTAGGGTGTCAACACATGCATATATAATAATAATGACAATAACTTACAGTAAGAATAAAACTCTGTAGCCGTTACAAATACAATTGTACATAACACTATTTGCTGGCTCTCAGGTATAAACCAACTCATCCGTAACTGACATTAAAAATTCATATTAAAGTGTACATACAAGTATATACACATAAACACACACACACACACTCACAGATAGCTGGTTATAATTTAAAACTTAAAATAGGCATCAAAGAAACAAGGATATAAATAAGACATTTCATGATCAAAACAATGAGTTTAATATATATATATATATATATATATATATATATATATATATATATATATATATATATATACATATATATATATATATATATATATATATATATATATATATATATATATATATATATATATATATATATATATATATATATATATAGATATATATACAGGGTGTCTCAAAAAAATGTACTCGCACTTTAACTGTCGCTAACATGCTGCCTTTTTTGTATTGCAGGTGTAATTAATTAATCGCAGCATGGCAGGAAATCAACTTAGTTTGGGAGAGAGGAAGTTTGTCCTGAAATGTTATTGAAAGACCGAAAACGCCATTGAAGTGCAAAGACGATACAAAAGGGAATTTGCAAAACCGCCACCACGCGCACCAAACTATGGTGTGCGTTATCAGCTGGACAATAATGGTCATCAATTTGAACATTTGCGAACATGATTCTTCAATTACATTTGTCTTTTGTAGTCGAAGCAATTCCATTTCACTCTATGTTCATAAATAAGGTTTTTCTCGTCATTCGAAGTGTGAGTACATTTTTTTTAGACACCCTGTATATATAAGGTATATATTACAAATCAAGCTTATTCACAAATATCATTCGGATCCCAAAAGAATAATAATATATCATGTCATATCACGGAACTACTGACTATCATGTAGCTATCAATAAATGAAAACATGATGCCATCTCTCTCTCAAACACACACATAACTACACATTTTACGTGTGTGTTTGCACGCTACGAATTATTTTTTCTCACCTTCCATGCAGCTGGGATCTCCTGTCTGAGCAAGGCCTTGTAGGCCTCCTCTAGCGCCTCAGACATAATGATCTCTCCCTTTATGGCAAGCAGCAGAGCCGCCAGCTTGGAGTGAATCACATGCAAAAGATGGTTGAATCGATTTGTTTCTTGCTTCAGCACAGTGATCAGTGCATTGTTTCCTAGCACCGAATTAGCTGTGGCGTACAGAGCTGTTAAAAAAACAACAGATATATTAACTGACCATACTCACAGAAACATTTATTGTTATTTATTGTGAGAATAACTGTGTGGTAAGAGCGTCACATGTATGTGGACAGACGTTAAAATAAATTATTGAATTAAAATTAAATTAAAATGTCTTGTTATGTTTCTTGCTTACAACATAAACAAAAAACACAAGATCAGCTGACAACTTTAAAAAAAAATCTGTAGTGGTTGATCTCCTTTTACTAGTGCGGCATAATAGTTTGATATTAAAATTTTATCTCTAAATTTATTATTAATAAGCATACTTACCATGACTCAACAAGCGCAATGTTTTGGCGTTGCTAGGTGATAGTGCCCTTTTAGCGGAAGCTGGCAAAATCAAATCAAACATAGAGTTGCTTCCCCTGCACCAAACCGTCACGCGCCCCACGTGCCACAATACGCGTCTAAGCGCTCACGGCAAAGGACAGCACACCTCATTTCTTATTTGGAACTGCGGGGAGGTGGGAGGGATATTAAATTGAGTCATGGTAAGTATGCTTATTAATAATAAATTTAGAGATAAAATTTTAATATTAATTACACATACTGTACCATGACTCAACAAGTGCAGATTAGCACGAAAAGGACGGAGGGAAGCAACTTTATCTGAAACAAACTTACCGTGAACAGGCTGGAGAAGAGGACCGGGACTGTAGGGCCATGACCACAAAACCGACTCCAAGAAGCCATCCTCTCGAGTATGGCAGGACAGAAACAGGAAGCAAGCTGGAACCGGCTGAGGTCTCCTGAAGCCCAGAAAGCCCCTATAGAAGGCCGGACAACAGCCAAGCGTGAAGACGGAGAACGCTTGGATTACCGTGTGGAATCCCAGATCGAGGCTGCAGAAGCGATCGCGCCCCGAGAGCGAGAGGAATGCACCGCCCCTGGGAAAGACAAAGGAGATCGGGGAACCAGGGCTGAGCTGGCCAAAAGGGAGCCACGAGAATGAGAGAAGGGGACTCCTCTTCAGCTTTCCTGAGAACCCGCGGAAGGAGGGGGAATGGCGGGAAGGCATAAGCCTCCAACCCCTCCCAAGAAATGGACAACGCGTCCACCGCCCAAGCCAGGCAATCTGTGACCGGCGACACAAACAGGGGTAGCCTGGAAGAGTAACGAGTGGCAAAAAGATCAATCAGAGGTTTAAACCACTCCGCCCAAACTGGTTGAAGAACAGAGTGGGACAGCGTCCATTCCGTGTGGACCACACAATGAGGGCGACTCAGAAGATCGGCCAAGACATTGACAGAGCCGCTGACATGCTTGGCCACAAGCGTACAACCGAAATCAGCTAACCACAAAAGGAGGCTCTCCACCATCATGGAGAGAGCAGGGGAATGGGTACCCCCGAAGTGGTTGATGAGAGAAACCACAGTGGTACTGTCGGAGCGAACAAGCAAGAGGCCCCGAGGCAGTGAGGGAAGAAAACGATGAAGAGCCAGGCAAACGGCTTCCATCTCCAGGCGACTGATATGCCAAGACAGCTGGTCCTGAGACCAAAAACCGTGGGCTGAAAGGCTGCCAGTATGCGCACCCCAACCGACCAAAGACGCATCCGTGAAGATTTCGGCCACCGGAAGCGGAGGGGAGATAGGCACCCCCGAAGAAAGCCACTCAACATTCCGCCAAGGAAGCAGAGAAGCGCGAAGGTCCGCCGTGACCGGAAAAAGAGCGTCCCAGGAATCGCTGGACTGATTCCAACGGGAAGAAAGCCAACGTTGAATCGGCCGCTTGCGAACTCCCGCGAGGGGAACCAGAGGAACCATAGACTCAAACGACCCCAAAAGAGAGGCCATAAATCTGGCTGACACGAAATCCTGACTCTCCAAAAGTAGCAGAAGGGACTGAAGCTTCTGCACCCGACGAGCCAAAGGGCGGACCGACCAATCGCGAGTGTCGAACGACATTCCCAGGTAGTTGAAAACCTGAGATGGAGACAACTCAGACTTGAGAGGGTTCATAGAGAACCCCAAGCGCCGAGCCCAAAGGAGAACGAGCCTGGTGTGCACAAGACAGAGATCGTGAGAACTAGCCTTGACCAACCAGTCATCAAGATAAGCAGAGAACCGCACCCCGAGTCCGCGGACTACGGCAGCGAGTTCTTTGACAATCCTTGTGAAAACCCAAGGACTGAGAGACAAACCAAAGGGAAGGGCTTTGAAATGAAAAACCCGATCTCTCCAGACGAAACGCATCCAACGCCTGTGAAGAGGATGAATAGACACATGGAAATAGGCGTCAGAAAGATCGATAGAGGTAGCCCAATCCCCCGGGCGCAGAGACATACGCACCGCAGCGGGAGTTTCCATGCGGAAACGAATGCGGCGAAGAAACTTGTTCAACGAGGAAAGATCGAGCACCGGGCGCCAACCGCCGGATGCCTTCGGGACAACGAAGAGGCGGCCGTAAAACCCCGGGGAGTGAGGGCAAAGGACCTCCTCTATAGCGCCCTTCTGGAGAAGGGCTATGACCTCCGCATCGAGAATCGCCTGAGCCTCAGGAGGAGACAGGGGGCGAAACAAAGGCGGGGGAGCGACGAAGAGGGGGCCGAGAGGAACCCCACTGAAGTTTGAACCCCGACCGAATCACCTCTAGAACCCAACTGCTAGCAGAGGGGAGGCCGAGCCAAGCATGAAACTGACGAGCCAAGCCACCTGCCCGGAGGGGTAGAACACCTAGGGGTGTACAGGCAGGGATAGGACTGGTGGAAAACGCGCCACTGCGTAAACGCCTACGGCCTACCTCAACCCTGCCACGGGAAGAGGAAGTACCACACCGGCCCACCCCGAGGAGAGAGACCACGGACCGAGCGACCTCGACACCTGTCAGGAAAGAAAGGCGGGGCCGAAGGGGTGTCCCGAGCCCAGAAGGCGAAACCAACCGACTGGGACCGGTCCGACTCCTCGCGAACAGCTGTGCGAACATAAGGACCAAACAGAGAGTTGGGTACCAAGGGTCCCACCCGAAGCGAGGAGGACAAGAGCGGAGGCAACGGAGACGCTGACTGAAGAAAAGCGTCACGACGCGCAAGAAGCAGGTTGACATAGGCAATAGCCTGTGATTCGCAACCCAGAACGATGGAGGTACAGAGGGCCTGCAACAAGGACCTCACCGAAATCAACGAACCCTCGTCACAGAAAACGTGCCCAGAAAGAAAAGCAGAAGACAGCGCAGCAGAAAGTGCGTCAGCGAGAGAAGTATACTCAAGGGACCTAACAATAGCCTCCTCTATCTGTGCCAGACCACCGACTGGAACAGGGATCGACGAAGGAGGCAAAGGCTTGAGGCCCCCCAAAAGAGCAAGATCATCCTGGGAAACCGGGAGCGATGACTTCGGAAGAAACGACCGAGAGAGGAACTTGCCGGGAACACCGGTCAATGAAGACAAACTCAAAAAAGAGCCCACAGCGGAAGCTCTAGGGAACCGAGGGACTTCCTCAAATGAAGAGGAAGGGGCCTCGCCCTCTTTAAGTCCTCTAGCCGCAGAAAAGGCCCAATCCACAAAACGTTTAACACTAGGAGACTCCCTGAATACAAGGCAAGCCTCATCAGACTCGGCAGAAGCAAGAGTCCCGCCTAGGAAGGAATGGAGGTGTGGTAGGGGCACCGAAACCTCCTCCACCACCTGAGGACAAAAAGCCGCAGCGTGTTGAACCGCCTCTCTAAAAAGAGCCTCAGGGTTAAGGGCTGGATAGAACGCCCCAGCACCCGAGAAATCAGGAACTAGGGTAGGAGGAACCAAGAGTGCCCCACCCCCACCAGAAGGCGGCTCGCACAAAGGCAAAGCGGCGTTCGCATGTAATCCGGAGGAAGGTAACGAAAAAATCGAACCAACAGCACCGGAAACCAGTACCCCCCGACCCACAACCGAAACCGGAAGTGACAGAGGTCGAAGGGTGAACAGGGAAAGCTGGACCCAAACCGGAAACGGAAGGGGGCCACGGGCAAACCGTACCCCCCGATCCGGAAACCGGAGCCCCCGCCCCACGACCGCAAGCGGAAGTGGAGTACAAAGGAGGATGAGAGGGAGAATCCAAACCGGAAAAGGAAGAGGGTGACGGGTGTACCGTACCCCCAGTACCGGAAACCAGAGCCCCCGCCCCACGACTGCAAGCGGAAGTGGAGTACAAAGGAGGATGAGGGGGAGAATCCAAACCGGAAAGGGAAGAGGGTGACGGGTGTACCGTACCCCCCGTACCGGAAACCAGAGCCCCCGCCCCACGACCGCAAGCGGAAGTGGAGTGCAATGGGGGCTGGACTGGGGAGAGGAGGGACAAACCGGACGAACCGGAAGCCACACCCCTTGTCGCAGCTGGACGTAACACTGCGTACAGCGCTTTACGTGACCCAAGCTTGACATTAGCCCGAAGGCCCGACCCGGTCTGAATCCCGCAGGAAACAGAAGGGAAGGCTTCGGCAGGGAGCTTATCCGGCCGTGCCGGGGCGTCCCCGCCGGACATTTAATGTGGTCCTAAACTAGGGCGACCACTGATATAAGCCAGAAGTCCCGACCCGGTCTGAATCCCGTAGGAAACAGAAGGGAACGGCTTCAGCAAGTAGCTGGCCCGGCCGTGCCGGAGCGTCCCTGCTGGAAATATTATGTGGTCCCAAACTAGGGCGACCACTTATATGTTTCTGGTCGAAACCTTGACCAGAAACGGCCCCAAGGTCACTTCTGGCAAGACCAAGGAGCCACCCCTCACCTCACTACCACCACTCCCCACCTCTTCACCACCACTTCTACTGACCTGAAAGGTAGAAGACAACAAAGAAGGGGGCGTAGGAGTGGACAAACAGCAAAGCCAACGAAGCAAAGCGGTAGTGAAGACGGCAGAAGAGGGGACGAAGAAATCCCGGACGTAGCGGGAGCTGCGCTAACAGCAACAGAAGGGACCGTAAACCGACCTATCTAGCGTGAACGGTCGACGAAGCAGAGACACGCAGCGACGAGGTGGAACACGACGAACCGCTGCGGTAATAGGATAACAGACAAAATGGAGAAAACCTACAACTCCGCCGGCAGCAACAACGAACTAACGGGCGAACGCAGAAAGCCAGCAAAAAGAGAGCTACAGTAGGCACAACCACTCTAACCAAGTGCCAAATAAGAATGAGGTGTGCTGTCCTTTGCCGTGAGCGCTTAGACGCGTATTGTGGCACGTGGGGCGCGTGACGGTTTGGTGCAGGGAAGCAACTCTATGTTTGATTTGATTTTGCCAGCTTCCGCTAAAAGGGCACTATCACCTAGCAACGCCAAAACATTGCGCTTGTTGAGTCATGGTACAGTATGTGTAATTAATAACTACTTTAAGGACCAAACCCCAGGCCATGTTTGATCAAATTTTTATCGTTTTGATAGCCATTGACTGGGACTGAATCAAGCTAATGAGTACTGTAAGACTCAGACCAGCATGACATGAATCTTGCCACTGCAAGTCTTAATATGAAGAGATGCATGCACATAGCAATAGTCAACATTCACTCAGCCCTTGTAGTACACTAGTTGCTATAATGAAAAAAAAAATATATATATATGGATTTTAAAGACAAGCAACCACACATTTCAATAATTTCCTTTAAAAAAACATTGATCAATTTTAAAATACTGACTGTTGACTTTTTCCTTATCCAGCCCTTTGGCGTTTATATCTTTGTTGACCAGTGCCTTCAGAGTCAGATGGAATTGCTTGGGTTGGGTAGTGCCCCCGCCTGCACCTAGAGATGGCTCTTCAGGGACAGCCTCCACTGATGTCGGAAGACGTTTCTGAATCTCCGCTGCCAGTTCCATCACCACCTCATCATCACTCTTCTGGGCACTGTTGGGACACAAAATACAATACAATGCAATTAGATACGATACAGTACAATACAAATACACAATACAATACAAAACTATGCACTATAGCACAAATTAGTCATAATAAAATACAACAAATCTATTTTCCCTCACAGAGCACATTTGTCACAATGTTCATCTTTCTTAACCACGTCACAGCAACAAACTATTTTGTTTTCTTTTTATTCTTCTTCATTTATTTATTCATTTAATCATTCTTATATAGTGCTTTTTCAGCACAAGGGCTGCTCAAAGCGCTGAGCAATACAGGATCTAACCCAAGCCACTCGAGGCATCCACTTTTTCACTTGAAGGTCGACAATCAATTATTACGGCATCTAAAACTGGGTGTTTGCTGTAGACTTTTAAGATGGATGGTACAAATAAGTATTTTAACAAAAAGAAGAAAATTTATAGGTGCAAGAGCGAAACAATGGGATTGATGAAGATGATTTGATGCGAGGGGAGGTGGGACAGAGGTGGTATTAACATACCCTCCTTTAGCGTGAGTGATGCGGGGTTGTACATTGACCAGTGTGTGGATGATTTCATTAGCCTGCATCTCCCTGCAAGATTTTTCTGCATTGTCTGTCATTCCAAAGATGTCTGGAGCATCCTCTGCAGGCAGTTCCTCAATGAAGGTCAGAACCATGTGAAATAGCAAGGATTCGGGTATGGGTTGATACATCTGATAAAAAGAATTTAACAAGTAATGCATTACGAAAAGGAAAATAAATGTTCCTGGTAGGCTAAAGCCACAAATTCATGGATGTGGGAAACATTCATTTACAAATTCGTAAGAGGAAAACAATATTCAAAATAACTGTTATTGTCATTGCACAAGCCCATAACACAGAAGTTTTCCATGAATTCTGTTACTAGGTCTATGGAGTTGCACCATGAGAATATAACTAAAAGCAATTTATTTTCATTCGCAAATGTGCTTTTTCCCTTAAGCTTGCACCTTTCTGGTTTTTATTGGATTATCAAGTTGAATTGTATTGTATTGTAATATTTGCATTGTATTGTACAGTATCAATAAATTTATAGCTTAAATAGATGCCAATGATCCAGCCAACATTAACATCCTCTGTAAGTTAGCTCTAAATTAAAGAAAATACAGAGCAATAAATAAATACATTCCTATTCCTATCCTATCCTGTCCCGTAACCCGAAGGTCGTAGGGGCACCACAGATGATAGTTTAACCAGCACACTCCATCTTTCTCTGTCCTCAGCAGCCCTGATGGCTTCGCCCAGTGTCAAACCAGTCCATTCTCGAATGTTGTCCTCCCACCTCTTTTTCGGTCTCCCTCTTCTTCTACCTCCTTGCACTGTGCCTTGCAGAATAGTCTTTGCAAGGCCTGATGATCTGGTGACGTGGCCATACCATCGAAGTTTCCGTTTCTTCACCACTGTTAGCAGGTCATCGTGTTGTCCAATGGCTTGTGTGATGGTCTGCCGGACTTCGTCGTTGGTGATGTGTTGGGTATAGGAAATGCCCAGAAGTCTTCTGTAGCACCTCATCTCCATGCTTTGTATTCTTCGTTGGAGATCTGCTGTGAGGGTCCATGCTTCGCAAGCATATAGGAAGATGGAGATGACAAGGGAGCGCAGCAGTCTTACTTTGGAATGTAGACTGATGGTTCTGTCTTTCCAAATGGGCTTCAACCTTGTCAGGGCAGCAGTTGTTTGTGCGATCCTGGAGAGGACTTCCTGTCGGGACCCATTGTCTGATACAATGGCTCCTAAATATTTGAAGCTATGCACTGTGTCGAGGGATTGGCCTTGGACTTTGATGTCCGTATTGATGCCATTGGTGTTGTTGGTCATCATTTTGGTCTTCTCTGCACTTATTTCCATTCCATAGGCTTTGGAAGTGGTGTCAAGCCTCTGTACCAGCTGTTCAAGTTCTTGTTCCTCTCCAGCCAATCCATCAATGTCATCTGCAAAACGAAGATTGGAGATTGCTCTACCCCCTATGCTGACTGTGCCTACATGGTCTGCAAGAGCATCCGACATGATGCGCTCTAGGAAGATGTTGAAGAGTGTTGGAGAGAGTAGGCATCCTTGACGCACACCGATTGTTGTTCTGAACCAGTTCCCGATGGCGCTGTTGTGGAGGACTGCACTGGTAGCCTTGTCATACAGGCTTTTGATGACTTCAATAATTTTAGGGCTGATGTTGTACACTTTCATTGTTGCCCATAGAGCTGCATGCCAGACTCGGTCAAACGCCTTCTTGAAGTCTATGAACACATGATATAGATGTTGTTGGTGCTGTAGGTATTTCTCACAGATTATTCTGAGGTTGAAAATCTGCTCAGTGGTACTTCGCCCTGCCCTGAATCCTGCTTGTTCTTCAGCTATGATTTGTTCAGCTTGGGGTTTCAACCTGTTGAGTATTATTTTCAGGAGGACCTTGCTGGGATGGCTGATGAGGCTGATGGTCCGGTAATTTTCACACTCCTGAAGGTTACCTTTTTTGGGAAGAGTGATGACAAGCGACTGGGTCCATGGTATAGGCCACTCCCCACTCTGCCAGATCTTGTTACAGATAATGGTGAGGGCATCAATCATCGCTTCTCCTCCTGCTTGTAGCAGTTCCGCGGGTATGTTGTCCACTCCCGCTGACTTCCCTTTCTTTAGCGCTTGCACTGCTGCTTCAACTTCTTCCCGGAGAATTGGGAGGATTTCTTCTTCTTCTCTGTTCTCGGGACATGCTAGAACTGATGGGTCTCCATTTGGTGTATGGTTGTAAAGGTCAGAGCAGTACTCTGTCCATCTGTCCAAGACTTCTTGTTCTTCTGTAAGGCATATGCCAGACTTGCTTTGGATAGTGGAGACTTTGGGCTGTTTGACACTTGTCAGCCGCTTCACAGTCTGGTAGGCCTTCTTGCTGTTGTTCTTGTTCAGACTGTTCTCTATTTCCTGGCATTGATCTTCTATCCAGTTCTCCTTTGCTGTGCGCATGCCTTTTCGGATGTCATTGTTGATTTTTCGGTAGACATCAGCTCCCTGTGAGGTGTTCTTTTTCTTTTTCATCTCTCTTCGTTTATCACACAGATCCAAAAGTTCAGGTGTGATCCACGGCTTCTTCTTTGGTCGGTGCTTGCCAAGGATCTCAGTGGCGGCATCTGTCACAGCTGAGTTGAAGGTGGTGGTCATGGTGTTGACATCTACTTCACCAGCCCCCAAAATGAGCAGTGGTGCAAATTTCCCTCCAATTGTGGCCTGAAATACTTCTGCCACCTCCGGGTCTTGCAGTTTGTCCAGGTCGAACTTCAGTCTAGTGCACTTTGCTGTATTTACTCTCTTCAAGTGGAGCCGGAAAGACATCATCACGAGATCGTGGTCACTTCCGATGTCTGCTCCTGGAAAAGTGCGTGTCCTGCCAATGTTGATGCTTGATCTGAAGCGTTTCTTGACCATGATGTAGTCTATTTGGTTGTGATGCACCCCGCCAGGACTGTGCCATGTCCATCGTCTGGAGTTTTTGTGGAGACCAAGCGTGTTTGCCAGTACCAGATTGTTGTATCTGGCAAACTCCAAGAGTCTCAGACCCCTGTCATTTGTCTCGTTGTTGCAGTGGGGTCCACATGTGTCTCCCCAGTTGTGGTGCGCATCTTGGCCAACCTTGGCATTCCAGTCGCCTTGCACTATGACTATGTCCTTCTTCGGCACTTGGTCAAGGACCGCCTGTAGATTTTCATAAAAATCCTCCACTTCGCTGTCGTCATAGTCTGATGTTGGGGCGTAGGCCTGGATGATGGTGATGTTGAAAGGGGCTGCTCTCAGGCGGATGGTAATGAGTCTACTGGAGACTGGGCGGCAACCCATGACAGTGGCTAGAATGTTCTTGTGGACCAAGAATCCAACGCCGTGTTCGTGCCTGTCATCCCTACCGCTGAAATAGAGCTTGTGGCCTTTGTCGGTCGTTGTTTCACCTAGGCCTTTCCAGCGCAGTTCGCTGATACCTAGAACATTCCATCGATAGTGGTCCAACTCGTGGGCCAGTTCTTCTAATTTTCCTTCCGCAGTTAGGGTCCTGACATTCCAGGTTCCTATGACGATGTTGTTTCTCGTGCGGATCTTGCTAAATTGTCCATCAGTAGCATACTTAACACCTCCGTCCTGGTGGCCAACGGAAGGCGCGGTCATAAATACATTACTATTAATTAATTAATTAATTAATTAATTAATGTAAAAATAATTCCCACCTGACTAGAAGAGTAGCAATAGCCTGGTGTCAGAGACTCAATGCAGTAGAACTTGCTGAGAAGACTAAGAAGACATCGGCGATCCAGATCATCGGTCACTCGCCCTCCGTATGTTACCTCCCCTGTAAGATAACGCAGAGCATCCCATGGGATGTCTTCCTGGCCTTCCATCAGCATCTGTAGTTTCAAGATTGCCACCTGAAACAAGAAAGAACAACTTATAACTTATGTCATGGTGTTACGCAGTGCTGGTGTGTGGGTTTGATTCGAACTTCAGCCAACTATTTTACTGTTTTCTTGATTTCAATATCCAACACTATGAGCAGCTTTTTGAAAGGATAAGCATACTTACTTACTCTCTCTCTCTCTCTCTCTCTCTCTCTCTCTCTCTCTCTCTCTCTCTCTCACTCTCACTCTCTCTCCCCCTATTTTATTTTGCATTTATGTTTCTATCTACCAAATTTAAGGTTATGAAAATATCATGCAAAGCGCTTCAGATTGACTAAAATTTCAAATGGAAATAAATGCAAAGCTTTTGCAAAATGTCACTGGAAAATTAAGACCATTTACATTCTCATAAACAACCACATGATCTATTCAAAACACATACCCATTTATATCGAAACAAAAAATGACATCAAGTTTGTTATTTTATTTGCCAGTTGTGAAAATAGGGAATCTTATTTTTTGCTTTCTTGCATTTTCTCTTCATATTGGTACCCCCCCCCCCCCCTCCTTTCACCCCACTTCCCCTCCCCCTCCCCCTCCCCCCCCTATCTTCCCAATGAATTAAATAACTCTATGAAATACTACGTAAACTGCACCTTATTCTCAGTTAAAAAATTGTCAATGTAAACATAACTCAAAACCAATGTCCGGGACTGACTGCGGGCCATGGTGGTTTGTTTGGGAATGTTGAATTAAGGATAAGCATTTGATGTCATGACCCATATACAAAGAAATGCCAGCGAGATGAAAAGTCACGGGCTTTGCACAAGCTAGCTGACTATCTGTACCTCGGAATCCAGCCAGATATACTAGAATTACCGAGTTTATGACATATCTAATATCCCAAATTGCATCACTTGTCAACCTACCTCCAGATCAGAATCATTGAACTCGTAAGGAATGTTGTAGCCCAGACGACCAAACTTTTTGCGTTCATGAATGACTGCGTTGAAGAGGCAGAGGCCGTACAGCAAAGTGTGCCAGCCAGCCTTCTTCACCCCTTCTTCGTACATCTTCTCTGTGACGATGCCAGCGCCAGAACTGCCAAAAGTTTTCAGCAGGTTGGATTTGAGTCCACAAGGAGACTCCACCGTCATCTGAGAAAGAACAAAGAATTAAGCATCTTGGTGATAAAAACAGAAAAGCAGCTTATCGTGTAATGATTTAATTGACAATGTGTTCAGTCAATTATTTCCAATTTATTCTTACATTTATTCTGGTGTTTTTGTTTGAAATTGTGTATTTATCAGTTAACTTCTAGCGTCCTATAGCGCGGTAATGCGCGCCTCGTCCGTAATCCTGAAGTGCGGTGATGCGCGCCTTGTTAGTGCACTTTTTAGTCATGAAATCACAGGAAATAGGAACTCTCCAGTGCGTGAGAGAAGGTTTAGTCAACTTCTGGAAAGGTTCATGTGTGTTTTCCGCTATTCTTTTCGCAAGTTTGACGTGGTTTTGTGTACTTTTTTTAACGATTTTGTTTGAGGTTTGAGTTTGTGACATTTTCGGCCATGATGGCAGGGGATAGCTCTGACAGTAATAGTGAGTTTGGTAACCTTATCGATCAGCTTATTGCTGAAAGAGCACAAGGACTTGGTGTAGACAACTAGAGTGAGTTTTCTTGTCTGTGTTGACTGTCTGTGCACACATTTACATGCAATCCAGACTGTCTTCTTGTTGTTTTATTAACATAGTCCATAAAATACCTGTAATTATGAATTAATTACAAGATTCCAACAGGTAAAAATAGTACTAAAGTCAAAATGTTTCTTTGGGTACATAGAATAACAATTTTGTAAACATATCCTAAAATATGAAGTCAATGTGACAATAAATAAATTTTTTGCATTTTTTTCAATTCATAACCCAATTTATTGCAATAAACTTGAAATCCTTACAGGATATAGGCGCAAATGTACAGAAAACCTTTTAGGTCACCAAGAGTACCTTAATTCCAGTCTGCAGAATGGAAATAGGGAAAGAAGGATTGGGTCGGGAACTCAGCCATAAACGGAACTGTGGGTCCACTTCATCTGATGATGAGCTGTTGAACCTGTTAAACAAATTGTTTGATTTCAATAATTCTTTCTCTCTCTCTCTCTTTCTGTGTCTACCTGTCTGTTGATTGTGTCTCTAAATTCCACAACAACAGTGAATCAAACTTCAGTCTGAAACTAGTGCAGAATTATAGTTCAGAGTGCTTCAAACTAAAGACAGAAAACTCCTTAATTCTGCATGAATTTCTCAAGCATTAGATTAGACACATAACTGTCTGTGCTATTAGAATGGATCTGTTCAAAGATTGTTCTTATAACGTACATTTCAGCTCATAAAGCTGGAAGGAAACATCTAGACAACAAGGTTCAGCTTGCACAAGCTTTTAGCTATGTCATGATTGAAATCACTTCACTCAATCTGTTGTGAAGACAATACTGTCCTGAAGAAATCCAAACAGACATGTATTGGCATACAGCCTAAAATTCTAGCATGGTATTTAGACATACTTCTCAACAATATTCTGCAGTCGAGGCATCCAGGAGGCAGCGAGGTGACAGTTCTGCAAGAAGACCCAGCGCCCCTTGAGGATCTGAGCCTTGGAGATGAGCTCCTCTGCCCTGGGGCCCTGGCCCTGACCCAATGAAATCATGTCCAGGTGGGTGGTGCTCCCTCGCTGTTCCTTGGCAAAGCGCAAGAGCTGCGATGTTGGATCACATCCTGAAAGTAGGGGACAACTCTTTACAAATTATAGTCACTTTCTTCCACTGATTTGCTAACAGCAATACATACAGACCAGAAAAACCATGCTTCCTTGCTCCTCCTCGACAACGTACAAGAGCAAAGAGAAAGAGAGATGAAATTGCAACCTGTGACCTCGTGGCGCAGTGGATAAGTCACCGGTTTCCTATGCTGAAGGTCGCGGGTTCGATTCCCGCAAGGGGCGAACATATGTGACTTAGGTACGAGACTATTGAGGTCACCGAGGGTTTTCTCCGGGCACTCCGGTTTCCATCCTCCCTTCAATAATGGTACTGGATGCAGTCAATTCCCAATTTTCAAAAATAAAAATTCGATTTTCTTTCCGTCTTCCAATAGCGATCTCCCTGCCTTTACACCACCTGTTTGAGTGATGGATGTGTATTTGTTGTGTGTGTGTGTGCGGGTGGATGAGACAGGTGAGCATGTATGTTGGTACAGATCGCCGCGCTTTGAGCCTGATTGATTTAATGAAAGGCGCGTACATAGCATCCTGTATTATTATTATTATTATTATTATTAGCAGACAAGTAGCAAATCAAAACACTTCAGTCTCCTTGTCTTTATTTCGTAAATGCCCAAACTAGTTAAAGTGATTGCAAGCCCAAGCAAGTTACTGAGAAGTGTGCAGCACATACAATAAAACCATTTCAAAAGAAAGAAAGGGATAGATATTACCTCTCCCTGTTGGTTTGAAGCTATACTTGAGGTTTCTCTAAATTACATTAGATTCAATTTGGAAATCCTCTATCTCCTCCCCTCTTTTACCATTACATCATCAAATTGCATTCTCACCACCCTACAAAACTAGAAGGGCAAAGCACATTATTCACATGCTCCTTATAGAACTCGCAATATTTAACATGAAAACGAGTGACTAGAAAAAACTAAAGGAAAAGGTGGCTTTGATCTTTCTATGCTCTTGACCTTAAGATGACTCTGACCTCCAGCTCCAAATACACTCATGCACTATCAAATAAAGTACAGCAAAAGTTATATTATGCAAAAAAAAAAAACTGGTGACCTTGGGTGCCCTTGAACTTCAGTGACCTTGACCTTCAGTGACTTTGATCTTGAGATTCTTGACTTTCGCATAACCTCAAATAACCCAATATTGTTGCATATGATGGGTTAAATAAACAGCCATTCCACGCACTGTATGATTACCTATTTTTTGTTTGTTTTTGTAAGACCTAAAATGACCTTGATCTTCAAGATCAACGCAAAAACAGAACAAAAATATAAAAGCTCAATATATCATCTCTAAATACAACATGTTTGGACTTTATATCTCCAGTAGTTTATGGTCAAGGTCATTCAAAGTACCTATACTAACCAACTTTGAACAGCTCCAGTGACCTTGACCTTGGAGTGAGGTTGACCAAATATGTAATGTATGTGTGTCTCATTGATATCTATCATGCATCAAAGAATCGTAAGTTCAATATTAATACTTAGGAAAAAAAGTGAAATTTTATGAAAAATTTGCATTGTTTTAACATTTGTTGACCCTGGACCATGACCTTGAAGTGAAGTCATTCAACCACTGATCATTTATGAGATTTCATGGGTATACACCATCTTACCAAGTTTGGTTGTGATAGTTAAAGAGGTTCTGAGATATTAATCCACTTACAAGTTTTGCACATCCATACAGCAGACAGGCAGACGGATGGATGGACTTATTAAAAAAATGTCATTTTTGGACTATTTAGGACTCATCTAGCACAGATTTGCACAAATCTGGATTTTGTGTGTGTGTGTGTGGGAGGGGTAGAGGGTGATGGATGGGAAAGGGGAGGAGGCATGCAAAGACTCACATTGTTATGCATGTGAGTCAAAATGTATCTCGCCAAAACCACTCCCATAATTTTAGTCATATGATCTCCATCATCATTATCATGAACAGCACGATTCCTCATCACAACTGACCTGGGGACAAGATGAAGATGAGAGGGGACTTAGCAGTAGAACCGTCATAGATCTCCTTGAGGTCAAAGGTCCCGGTGGAAAGATACTTTTCGCCAAGCTGGCCCTGCACAAAGCGACCAAGGGCTGCCACCAGCATGTCATTGCGCAAGACTCGCAAGAGAAGAAGTTGCTGGAATCTGCTCAGTTTGTGCCAAGGAAAGACAACCACATCCTTGGACTCGATGACGCTAGAAGTGGATTTGGCATCTTCTTTCTGTACTGGCTCTGTTAACAGGTTGAATGTGAAGTAGTGAAAAACTCATTTACTTAATCCTTGATAAATGACAATGTATAGTTCTATTATGCAATGAGCAGAGCTACTAAAAGAAGACTTTAAACAGAGGAAAACAATTTTATATCCGTTTAAAGGTTAAAATGAATCCAGATGAGAACATAAATATCTGCAATTTAACACAATTTTGGGGTTACAAAGGTAAACAACAACAAACATGTTCATGCATATTCCTAAGTCAACATCAACCAGAAAAAACACGACATCTTACAGATCAGCTCACTACTGTTACTAAGCAAATTCAATCCAACAAACAAAATCACTCACATGCTTACAAACACGAGACAGGCAAGCATTCCAATTTACACACCGACACTAACATACCCGGAACAAACTCCATTTCCATGAGTTCAAGGCAGTCAGATGATTCCTTGAATACTTGCCACTGCTGAACGCAGGTGCGCAGGGACCGGCAAAGGCCAGCAAAAACTGGCAAGGAGGCATCCAAATACTGGCACTGTCGCCAGATATTCTCACCCAACCACTCAGGTGGTTTGCGATGCTTAGTAGAAACTCTCTCCCCACCTGCACTTTCCACTTCCAGCTGCTCCATTGGTGTTAAACCTGCATGAATATAAAACATCAATAAATAAATTAATTAATAAATAAATAAACACATGAGTAAATAAATAACCAAAATCAAACAAATAAATAAACAAACAAGCAAACAAAAGAAACAAAGCAAGAAAGAAAGAAAACAAAACCCTTTTTTCCCACCTACCGTTGTGTTTCTTCAGCAGTTCCTCATCCGCCATGCTAGCCATGACACTGCCTTGCAAGAAGATGTGCCATTCCTTGTCCTTAATGCTGCCCATGCCACGGCTCTTGAAGCTAAATTCATTTTCGCTCAAGTCTTGAGACCCGGTGGAATGGGCTGGGCTGTGTGGGCTAGTGTGGTCACTTTTGCTGTCGGATGCTTTGCTGTCAAGAGTGGGTTCTTTGTTCCCTGGCTGGAAATGAAAGGGGAGAAAATAGTTTATAGATAATTAGAAAAATCAACAATGTTTTGTAGTTATCACATTGTTTCCTCACAATATTGGTGTAATTGGTTTATTACAACATATGACTTGCAATAACTCATAAAAGTTAAATAATTATCTGAAGCTATACATTATTTTATTATTAATAAATTTAATTATATATTTCTCGAAGAAAGGAACAATAAAGTCTCAACAACAACAAATGCTATAAAAGAAAATCAAACACAAATATATTTCTTGGTGACTTAAGAATGTAGTCTCTAGAACAAAATATTTTAAATTCAGAGGAAACCTGAAATTTGACATGTTTCTTTTGAGTTTTTTTACAACATAATTTCTCTTCACGATATTTATTTTCAAATCAAAAATAGACCTGCTTAACCAGAGGTTGCAGACAACAACATTCTTTCACGTCAGATATTCAGACATAACACTGACTGCACGAGACCATAAATAACACGTGCATCAGTTCTCCCACTTACCAGCTGAGCAGTCTTTCTTTCCACCTCTTCCTCTTCTCCTTCTTCAGTATCCTGTGCATTGGAGATGGGTGAGGCTGTAACCTCAGCCACATCGCCCCCTAAGGCTGTGTCATTAGCACGCATGATACTGGCACACAACAGAAAGGAGAATGTGAGCTGGTGTCCAGAAAACAGGCCCACTGAAACGATGCGGTAGATGCTGTGGGTGAGGCGCTCCGTCATATTCTCCAGGTGCTGCTGCAGCTCTGCTTCCGCTGAAACACACAACAGCAAAATGCGGAACACAGTAAAGGTTGTAGATAAGTATCTTCATTATTTATTTCATACTTTAGGTCCAATGAATAATAAATATATTTATTTAATATCAATGGAAAGATAGGACCAAATAAAAAAAACAACAAGGAAAGTTAACTAATGTCTTAAGAAATCAAAATGGTTGAATAGGTGGAAGTGGTGGTGGGAGGCTGAATGATGGTATGGGATTTGGGGGAGGGGTGGGGTGTTGACATCAAATTTGCTATCACTCCCACCTATCCCCACTACCCTCATCCCCTTTTGACTTCTGGTTTTCTTCCCTCTGTCCCTGAACTCCAACCATCCTCCGTTCACTACATTAAAACACTGGAAACCCCTATAGGCAATAAATTGTAGAAACACCGTGCTGAACTATTTGCACTTCATTAAGCTGTAGAAAGACCAACATGCAGAATATTTCACACTGCGTTAAACTGTAGAAACGCCAACATAAAAAAAAGCTTTTTTTATCACAGAATTAAACTGTAGAAACACCAACGCGCAGAATATTTAAGAAGATGTACACTCACTCATCTCACTATTGGTAGAGCTGCCTGACTTAAGTCTGCTTCTCAACCTGTCTTTTCTCATCTCATGGGGCATTTGTTTGCTGGATTCAGGCGCAGCGTTCAGCTGCTCGCGCCTACTGATCCTTTCCAGAGGGTCATCATGATCGTCCTCGTCCAACTCAAGATCTGAATCGTGAGAGGGGAGAGAAGAGGTTCTCCTCGTGCTGGAGCGAGCAGACTTTAAGGCTGCAGTGGTGGCTGAGGAGGCGATGGAAGAGGCATTGTCTGAGGGAGGAGGTGCGGAGATGCAGGATCCAAACATGTGAAGGAACCAGGCCAAGGAGAACTGGTACATAACATCCATGCTAGCCAGCTCCGCTAGCACAAAGTACAGCACTGCCCCTCTGCGAGCCACCTGCAATAAAAATGTAGTGATATGTTACAGAATCTAATTTATATACTCTGAGTAAAATCAGCGCAGCCTCTAAATTTTGCTGAGGAAGTGTTCAACTCCTTTTGTGCAGATCACTGATTAAAAAACAAACCAACACTAAAAGCTAACATTAACACATTTGCAGAATCTTACTTTAGAAAGAACAAAATTTATATGGCAACTTGCTGAATGACAGCTAAATCCCTTCCATACAGCTGATGAGAGTGTTCAACAAGTGTGTTCCAATCACAACAAATAATAATAATAATTTTATTTTATAACGCGCAATACCAAACATGAAGTCTGCTCAAAGCGCAACATTTATTCATTCTCACGCAATGTACAATGACATATAGTTCAATAAATCTATAATAAAATCATTTAAATGAATAACATATTCATACACACATACATACACACTCACAAAAATAATAAACAAAACAAGTAAATCACAAACATGTTACTACAAAGAGACAAATTGTACAATAACACTGAGAAAAAAAAAAGTATTTAGCACCCCAAAACTACAACTACCCACACACAAATCTATACACATATACACCACATACACACACTTAAACACTTTCTAACACATACACTCCCTCAGTAGCACAATATCACACAACAACCCACCCACTCTTCTCGCAGACTCCCAGCACGCAGGGTAACAGGCCAACCAAGTTCCAGGCAGCCATCACCATATTAGGACATATAATTTGAGAAGAGAAGGGTTTTGAGGTTTTCTTGAAGGTACTAAGTGACTGCGTGCAACAAAGTTCAGAGGGAAGAAAGTTCCAAAGCGACGGGGAAAACACTGCAAAAGACCTTTTGCGAAGGAGTTCAGAGAGTATCTTGGGACAGTGAGAAAAGAGGCATCTTGAGAGCGCAGAGAACAATCTGGTTGATAGGGTGTTAGAAGTTCAGACAGGAAAGTAGGAAATTAATCAGAGTGAAGACAGTGAAAACAGATAGCAGCAACTTTATAATATATGCGAGCGTTCACATGCAGCCAATGCAGTGCATGAAGTGCAGCGGTAGTGCTAGAGCATGCAGCATTGTTCTGAATATACAGAGTTTAAAGGTTTTTTTATTTGGAAGGCCAGCCAGAAGAGTTACTGAAGTCAAGACGAGACAGTATGAAAGAGACAGTGAATTTGTTTGCAATGTCAGCAGAGAGATAGTGGCGGATTTTGCTGATCCTAAGGAGGTGGAAGTTCAAAGCTTTACAAAGACTGTTATTGTGTGTCTCCATCGTGAGCTCCTGGTCAAGGTGGATTTCAAGACTGCGGACCAACTTTGAGAATGGAATTGGCTGGTCTGGTCTAAATAACTACTAAGTAAATAAATAATAAATAAGAGAACATACAGGTAAGTATTTCTTGCGAGCCAAGTTGATGCTTTTTTCTGTGACCTCTGACTGTTGGACTCGGGTAGAGATTTCCAGGTTCTTGCCTTTGCTCTGCTGCAGTGTTTCCACCAGGTCTTGGTCATCCAGGATGTGTCCTGTATTCACAGACATTACAGAAGTTGTGAAAGTTATTGTTAAATCTCCTGTTGATAGAATTGTATACTTACACACTGATTGAAATTTTGTTTTTAAATAGTTAAAGTGTTTTTAAAGTTTAATTTTAGTTATCTAATATCACCTAAATGTTTGAACATACATTAAATGAAAGATTGCATGATCTGTATCACAAAGAGAATGAACAGTACTGTCAATAAGCAGTGTGCACACATCTATCTTGAAGTACTGTTTTTGAATATTATACTTATTTCTTGTTTTAAGTCCAGAGGACCTTTTTTATAGCCAAATTAGGATCAAATCAGTTGTGTTTTTTTTTCAAATGGAACATATTTTCATAATCAAACAACAGCTGTTAGTACTGGCCACTAAAAATGCCTTCTTAACCCGATCCTTTCTTGCACAACTGGATGTAGACTAATACTGAGCTGACTTGAGACTGCCTTTCTAACTTTCAGAGTACTATGGATGCAAATTGAAGAATCACATTTTGTGGAAATTCAAGAAGATTAATTTAATAACAACATCAATCATATGTGGCTTTAATTATTGAATTAAAAAAAAAAAAAGAAGTAAATCCTAACTTGACGAGACATCTATTATGTGAATACAGCAGACCGCTCAGTACCTAAAGGTACAAAAATGTTTGAAACTTAGTTGGAAATCTGTTGTGTCATGATGATGTATGAACAACTAATGATTATTATAAGTACTACATACAGTTAAAAAGAAATCAATGAATAAAAAGACAATTATCTGTCAATGTGGATAAGATTAATACTATGCATGCACACAAATAATAACAACCATGTATTAACCAAAAATGACAATAGCCAGTCTAGTCCAGTATGATTACTTTATAACAATGATTAACATCTAGTTGCAGGGAGCTAGTTAAAAAAACAAAGGGACTGAATCCACATATAAATACCAATCAAATGTTAAATCTCAAGACAACTAGAATTGCTCGGATCCTTTCTGTCAACAGATACATTTACAGAAATAATAACCCTCAAAACAAACCAAAATGTGTTTGGAGGATTAAAAAAGTCTTGAATTAACATTGAAATCCACAGCCACCAGTAGTGAGAAATAACCATCCCAGGGAAGACAGGGTAGAGACTTAAATCAACATTGAACCATCAGAGAAGTCATACTGTTAAGGTGGACAGCAAAAAATGTCCACTGTTATCTTGCCCACCATGGGAATGGAATCTAAGTCATTAACGGTGTCCGCTCTATCACTGAGTTACTGTGGTAGTAAAAAACAAAAGAAGGTCTTATGAATTAATACAAGGTGTACGGGGATGAACGTCCCATTGCATGATTATTAAGGACGAATTGAACTATCAAACCATGCATATGAGTATGAGTGTATGTTTTACATTAGCTTTTATTTCAGGCGGAGAGGGAGTGAGGGGTTATGGGGGAGTGGTTTGTTTTCCTTCCCCTATTTCCCAATGTCTTTCAGCATGCATTCTGTTCAGCAACACTAGAACAACAACAAATGTAAGTACATATAGAGAAGAAGTACAAACCAAATGGTTGATCAACTCCTGTAAATAAAGCATCACAAATCATTCCTTCAATTTTATGCGAGGACTTCTACTTCAAAACTCTCCAAAGAAAGGATTTTGAACAACAATGTCACTAAATGTAGCTATAAATTTACTAAGTTCTCATAAATTTTTGTAGCAGTGGGTTTTAGAGTGTACGTATCACTTCATGCTAAGAAAAAATCGTTATTCCTTGCCTGTCAATAAAACATTTCAGGTTCATCCTTGGGGAGGTGAAAAACTGTATTAAGAGTCACTACCAAAATTTGACTCCTGTGAGAAAAACAATCTCCTGTCACCATCTATATTTGAAACCAGGCTCAAGCCAGGTGAGCGTTTCACATTTCAGGTGTTCTAACTGGCCAACACTTTATTATCCTATATCAGTGAATTAACGGTAAAGAATCATCTCTGGGCTCCATACAACAGCAAGTAAGTTTCCGGTGTACAGCTGCATAACAATAAGACTAGTGTATACCTTCGGTTTTCTGCAACAAACTGAGAGATTTGTCCTCCAGGTCCCTCAGCATCTGTTTGTCAGCTGCGATGCTTTCTAGCAGGTCTCTTCTCTGCTGTTCCAACTGGGGTCGCTCCTGTCAATTAATAAACACCAAACAGCTGTTCAAGCTGAGCTGCATGTATGAGTATTTCCAAATTGGAGTTTTGCAACAGAATATTTGTCAGTAAAATAATGCTGTCATTATGCTTTGCTTTTGCATACATTTTGTTCTTTCTTCTTCCAAACATACCCATTAACATGATCAACCTTACTGACCAAATGACAGAAAAGTAAAATGCTTAGTAACTTTAGGGCATACTAATGTCTATTGACAAGCTTCAATGGATAAAATAAGCTTTAAAAATCAGACCTGGATACATGCCAATAGTGTATTATAAGAACGAGTAACCTAAATGAATTTATTTTACAATGCAATTGGCACTTTTGTTTTCCCAACAAATAATTTGCTGTCTTTACAAATGATCAGTTTCTTTACACTCCCTGAGTATGCTACAATATCATTCCCAGACTATGTAAGTGACCATGGTCGTCATCATCAACTCTTAAGAACATTGTATCCTAAAGTATCACAGATTATTTCATAAGCGCAAACCTGCTTGACCACCACAGAGAGAAGCTGTTCTTGCAGCCCATCAAAGGTGACTGTGAAGTTTATAATGTTGACTTGAATGAAGACTCCAGGTAAAAAGTGCGGGTTGGCCATACCAGTTGCCATGTACAGTCTACATAGAAGAGTCAGATCAATGAACAATAATCATATAACATTTGACAACGTCATACGGTTTTATGTACTTTTAACCCAAAGAATTAGAACATTCAAATAAATTAACAGTCTGCAGCCTAATGTTTAAATAGTGGTGCACCACAGGAAAAAGTATAATAATAAAACATTAAACACAGTTTCTGTTGAATTCATGAAAGCAATTTTCAAGACTGCATTTTTAAACTATTCAAATAAGAAAAAGGAAGACAGACAGACAGGAAGAAATGGACAAAGGAAGGAAGAACATAAAAACCAAAGATAAGAAGAATGAAAAAAATAAAAGAAAGAATAATAAAAAAGATACTTCAATGCATCTTACCTGAAATTCTTGTTGAATTCAACCTCCGTATCACCCAGTTTGATAACATACTGGCCCCCTCGGCGAGTCGTTTCCTGCAAGATGATGGGGCGAAGTGCTGGATCCAGTTCTTCATTTACATCCTGTCAAAATAAAAGAAGAGCAGAAGACATCAAAAACAAAAGGAAAGTATTAAAAATCTATTTACTGTTAAATTTACTTTCTTTGATTTGAAGCAAGTGCTTTCAACAAATTTCAGGTCACCATCATCAGTTAGTTTCAAAAAAGGTGTATGGTGATGTGTGATGGTGAATTAGTATACTGTCACAAATATCTTATTTTAAAAAAAAAAATCAATTGCCTCTTTGTTCACTTTATAGATGGAATATTGTATATTCGTGCTCTATGCTCAGAGAAGTTTCTCAGATTGCCGCTGCTATTGCTTTATTGACCCATTTTGTGTGAGATTGTGTTAGTAAAGTGTTCATACGCTCCTTGAACCTCCTTGAATTTTCTGTCTTCAGACCTGCCTACCCCCCAAATTTTTAGGAGTAACGACTTGGGACAAAAAGCGTAACATTTTGAGGGAAAATTGTAAAAAGCGTATACACCGCGATCGATCTATCGGTCTTTAAATTCATTATGTTTCTACACCATATAATACTAACAATCTTGCAACATTTGCAATTAATAGTAAATTAAACAGGCAGCAAGACAAGAAAATAGAAAGCAAACAATGAATTTACCACACACAAAAAGTAGATAAACTGTCTGAATTTATTATTATTATTATTATTATTATTATTATTATTATTATTATTATTATTATTATTATTATGACTTTCATGTACATAGTACACTAAAATAAAAAAAAAGCATCATTCATTTGTAAAAGAAAATAAAAAAGAAAAAAAGTTTTCATAAGGAGGTGTGGACTTGAGCACAACAATGAACTAAAAAAAGTAGATAAACTGTCTGAATTTATTATTATGACTTTCATGTACATGAGTCAGAAAAGCATCATTCAGATGCAAAAGTAAATAGTAATATATATTTTATTAAAAAAAAAACACAAAAATTTTTATTTTTATTTTTTATTTCTTCAAAGAATTGTAGTAAGCACTCTTAATGCAGCTCAGTTGGTGATCACTATATTGATGCTTGTCCAGTAAGTGCCCAGGTCTTGACTTCAGCACAAGGAGTGCCTCCACAGTATCCTGCCCCATTGAAGCTCTCTGGGGTGTGGCATTCTTTCTTACTGTTGAAAACACTCTTTCGCATGGTGCAGATGAATGAGGCTTATTATTTGCTCCATTCATGTCTGGATTTTCTATTTATGAAGCGCAAATCGATTGTAAACAACACAAATCGCCTGGTCGTAGTTCAAACGGAAGTTACCGTAGCTTAGACCCGAACAGGTCACGTGACCGTTCTCGATTAATCACAAGCCTTCGTTTTCAGTTCCGAGTCTAGCATCTCCTTATAAGGAAGTTTTCGTACAATGTGTAGTTTTTGCGTTCGGAAAATCATAGTAAAATTAGGGAAATCGTAAAAATCGTAGTAAGGGCTGAAAATTGTAACAAAATACGCCTAAATTGTAAGGGTAGGCAGGTCTGTGTCTTGTTCAAGGGCCCTTGAATCTCCTTGAAAAATGCCAAATTGCCTCAGCTCTTTTGAAATTTCAACCAGTGTATCTATCCATTGCTTGACCTAGATATTTTATTGTCAAGTTTTCAAAAAAAGGCCATAGAAAAATAAAAATTTATAAAACAAAAATTATAATATTATTTGTGTTGTCAACTGTTCGACGATCGTAACTTTTGTCGTCTGCTAATGATAAGGGAAGTAACCATCACTGGAAATTGTTGATGCCCTTGCTGTCGCACACGCGCTGTTGTCGGTTTCCGTCTATCCTTCGTTCTTAAGCGCGGTGTACAGAAAGTACGAAAACAGTGAAAAGGACAGCGAAACCGTGCGTGTTTGTTTACTGAATGGGTAAAAATGCCTGGAGGCGATTGTGTGTTAAATCCTTTGTGGTTATTGAAATATGAATATGCAGGGTGGCTGCTTGAAAAGAAAGGGAACAAGCATACATGTTTCTGCCGCGTCTGCCAAAAAATTATTGACGTGAAAGTGATGTGTTAGACCAGCTGTTCAGCACACACATGAAAGCAAAAAAGGACTATCGAGATCTTTGGGCTGTTGTGAGGCAGTTGTTACTTTTGTCCCATGGGCAAGCAACTGTCGAGAGAAGATTCTCAAGCAACTAAGAGACCAGCTCTGAAAATCTCTCCTAGCAGTCCTTGGTTGCTCGCCGACAAGTGCTGAACGGTATCAGGAAAATTGGTGGAATCGACAAGGTGGACATCACCAAGGAGCTGCTATTATCAGCATCTTCTGCAAGGAGAAAGTACCACGACTACCTTGATCAACAAAAGAAAGACCAGGAACAGGCACAAGCGGCAAAGAAGAGGAAGGCACAGGAAGACTCTGTTGCTGATTTAAGAGAGAAAAAAAAAGAAGAATGGAGAAGGATGCTCAGCACCTGACTCAAAAAGCAGACATTAAGCTTGCTGAACAAGAGGGTGCGCTGAGACTCTAGACTCAGTCAAATACGCTGAGGAGCAAATCCAAGGAAATGAAGATCCAGCTGGAGAAGATTTCCCGTCAGATTGATGAACAAATGGAAAAACTGAAATAACTGAAAACTCACTCATCTGTATGAAGTGTATTATATATTAGCCGGTAGTGGTACCTCTTTTTACAGTTCTCTAACTTGTGTCTAAGGACAACATGCTTCACAATTGTTTAAATTGGTATACACTCCGTAATCTGCATCATCATTATAACTGCAACTTTATCGACATGCAATATTTATGTGTGTAGATTTCATAATCAATATCAACATCAGTATCACCATCAGATTCATGACTGCAAACAATTTATAGATATCACTGGTTAAGAGATTTTATCCTTTAATTTGACTACTTATCAATTCTTATGTGCATTTACAATTTTTTAAAAACTCCTTGAATTTTTGGAAAAACTCCTTGAAATCTCCTTGAAAACTCCTTGAAATTTTTACAACAATTTGAGTATGAACCATGTAGTAACATTTAGGTTTCCTTGGACTGAACTTCAAGCCAAGAACAAACCTTGATGAGAACCGGGTCGCCAACTTTGACAGCTGTCTCAAGCGTTCGCATCAGGTTTGGGTCTGTGGCTGCTACAGTCTTCAAGCGGAACCCTTCCATCTCTTTCACCCAACTGCAGACACATGATTTATTTATTTTACAAATTATAATATAAAATCAATACAATCAAGGGAGAACAGCTGTAACATTCTGTTAAAAAAATATTACACTGATTAAACTGACCTTTTAGTAATGATTTTTCTGCATGCTAAAGAATCCATTGCAAAATAATGGAAATAATATACACTGTCCAGTTAGGGTTAGAACTAATTGTTTACACTAGCCCTAATCTTGGCTCAAATCTTAATTCTAATCCTAACTCTGTCTACAAATTACATCATTAATTGATAACTTTGTGTGGAGCTAAATTTTGTCAACCTTTCCCCTTCAGAGTAGATCTTCTCTTGATGCATGAAATGCAGTAAAAAAGAACTTCTACAAACCCCATGGCTTGAAACTGGGGGTCAATGAACAATGGCCATTTCCTTGCTTTCTTGACAAAGATGGCATTCTCTGTTGAGTGCTTATCTCTGGGCAGGCCATTGTTGTACCATGTCATAATCTGTAAGTAAAATCACAAAGTATTAAAATAATAGCACTTACAAAGTCCTTTAATTATTATCAGCTTCTCCTTCAACACAATCCAGCAGGCTTTTCATATTACCAGAGTCAATCATTACAAAACACATTCAAAATAAATCACCACCAATCATCATTACCATCACTCAATTGGCAGGGTTCATTTAGAGCAGAACTGCCCTCTTTCATGTAATCTTCAGCTCCTGTGAAGTACCCGCCTAACCAACAATTCACAGAGTGAATTCAGATCCAGATCCACTTTGCCCCATTTTAGTTTGTGTTTTGTGTGTATAGGTGTGTGTGTGTGTGTGTTTACACGAGGTGTATAATCAAAATCACCATTATAGCAATCATCGTCATCTATTTCTCTGTAAGCATATCGGGATCACAATCAATGTTATAACCCTATCTCTCTCTAGACCAATGTATCCAACATTCAAGCCATACCTGGTTAGGTTCAGCCATGCTGCGGATGAGGTCAAAGTTCTTTGAGATGGGCACTGCAGCCAGCCTGCACATGTCCAGCCATTTTACAATGAGGTCCTTCCTGTAGGCCAGAGTCAGAGGACCCAGGTAAGCTACAGCAGCTGCCCCTACCAGCGTATTCCCAACCAATCCTTTGAGCTTGGCATCCAATACTTTGACTGACTCTTGCCAGCGCACCTAAAAGAGAAAGAGAAGCAAGATGTTTAAGTTAATGCTGTCACAAACGAAGCAAGATTTAACTAATACAAGAATTCCACACAGCAGGGACCAGGAACAAAAACATGTTTTTTGGATTTTTCTTTTTCTAATTGCTTACACAGAGGTTTCTAAACTGTAGTATAAAGTATACAGGAAGAACTTTACTTGTGCACTCATTAAAAGTAGTCCAGTGCCAGGTAAGCATCCTGTTGTAGAGAGGAGTCAAAAATCAAACTTATGAATGCTGTTGAAATACATCCTAACAAAAAATTTAATTCTGCTAATACTAGACAACAAAAAGATCCAACAAAACAACAAGAAGAAGCAAACAAACAAAAAACACAACAACAACAAAAACATATACTAGAGTATATCAAAATCATGAATGCAATATGGACACAAGAAATGATAACTAAATGACTACAAGGCGACTCACCTTCTCATCCTCCAGAGCAGATATGAGGACGGAGGCTCGCTCAAGTCGTAGTACTGTGGTGATCTGCCTGTGCTTCAGAGCTTCTCTCTGGTTGACACTGTCTTGGTACTGCTTCTGGATCAGCTCAAGATGCTTTTGAATCTGTGGAGAAAATGATACATGTGAAAATGTGATGTAAATGAGAGAAGAAAAAAGGAAAAGAAAAAGAAAAAGAAAGAGAAGAAAAAATAAATTAAGAAACAGAACACAAATATAAAAAACAAATAAAGCTATATCTTATTTTTGTGTACTGACTCAGAAATAATACTTTACTTACAAAAGAAAAGATTTCAGCAAGAGTTAGTACACACCACACACACAAAAAGACATAATGAATCAAGAAACAGAACTTATCTTTTTGCTACCTAAAACAAACCTACAGGTGTAGTGGAACATCCTATCCTATCCCGTAACTCAAAGGTTGCTGGGGCACCACAGATGATTGTTAACCAGCGTACTCCATCTTTCTCCGTCCTCAGCAACCCTCACTGCTTTGTTCAGTGTCAAACCAGTCCAGTCTTTTTCTGTCTCCCTCTTCTTCTCCCTCCTTGCACTGTGCCTTGCAGGATGGTTTTTGCAAGGCCTGATGTTCTGGTGATGTAGCCATACCATCGGAACATGATCCAATCAATTCATCAACCAATCACTCAAATAAAATAAAAATAAAATAAAATAAATATATAGGCATGAGTTGTATACATAAATTAAATGTTCTCAAATATTGATGTATTTGTGTCTAGCCAAATTTGTGCAAATGTGTGGACTTACCTTTCTCAAGCTGTTCTGTTTCTTGGCCAAACTGTCCTGAGCTAATTGCAATGCATCCTTGGCTTCCTGCACTCTTGCTTGCTTAGGCTTCACCATCTGTTAACGAAAATCCAAAATGTTCCATAGATCAAGAGGTATTTCATACAATTAGACATTAATTTTTGTTTTACACGATTTGATCAGTGCATGCTTATGCTATAGTTAAGATTTTAATAAATTGAAAATGTGTAGCTTTTAACACAAATGTTTGTTGTTTTTACTTTTTTATTTAATCAGGATAAAATGTAAAAAAAACACACACACACACACACACACACACAAAACCCACTAAAATATCAAAGCAACTTTCCCACTGACCTTGTAGACTTCGTTGTAGTGTTCCAAAGCCAGCACCCACATACACAGGGACTTGCAGGCCAAGGATACTTTGCCTACCGCCTCTGCTTTGAAGTCTGCCACCTTGGTGTACTTCTTCAGCTTGGTAAAAACCTGAAGAAAAACAAAACAAAACATCACAGCATTAATTATAGTTAAAATAATAATACTGGATGCAAAATACATGCTTTTACCCCAAATTAAACAGTCAGGCTCAAAGCGCTGCTATCTGTACCAACAAATACTCTGACATGTAACACCCACTCTCAGAGTCACATACACAATAAACTCACATTCATCATTCAAACATAATATTAAATTCAACTGAAAAAATATGGAACAATCATGAAAGCATATTTGAACCTGTGACTGTTTTTACTTCAATTACAGTTTTCAGGAACCATCCCTCTTACCTCTCCCCCTCAACCCAGCCCCATACCCTACCCCCCAACAAAAAAGTTTAAAAAAAGGAAAAACTCCTGAAACTGACTTTGACTATGAAGACAAAACTTTTGTAAGACCAGAAAGCATATATAGCAGCAACTTGCAAGTCCAACAACAAATCTTTTTATTGATGTTGTTTGTTTGCTTGTTAACTATAAAGATTCTTACATCACAGCAAGCCAATAATGTTTTTGATACAAAATCCCAGAGGTCAAGAACGTAAATCTTCCCGATGCAGCAACAATGAAGCAGGCCCAATGCTTGTCAAACACATAACAAACTTGCAGAGATATTATTATTTCAAAAATAATTTACTTATTTATTTATTTTAGTTTAGTTTTGACACTTTATTGTCCCCTTTTATTAGGAAATGAGATAGAGAGAGAGAGAGAGAGAGAGAGAGAGAGAGAGAGAGAGAGAAAGAGAGAGAGAGAGAGAGAGAGAGAGAGAGAGAGAGAGAGAGAGAGAGAGAGAGAGAGAGAGAGAGAGAGAGAGAGAGAGAGAGAGAGAGAGAGAGAGAGAGAGAGCATGAAAAACTGTGATGATAATTCTCAGCTAAAAAGACTTCTGAGACCGGTTGCTATAACACTTGACCTTTAATTCCATGGATCAAATACCCATTCAACAAGAGTGTTATATCATACATGAACAAATTCTCAAGTTATAATGCACTATCAAATATTATTATGCACCATCAAGTTACTATGCACTAGCAATGTCCAAATCATTTAGTTTCTCACCTTGTCCGGCACAGCATTCTTGTCAAACTGCAGCAACTTCTTGAGGAAGTTGGGGTCACCCAGCATCTGCTTAGCAGTGGGCCAGTCAGGCTTGCGTTGGAACAGAACACACACTGCATTCATCACAGTACCCACAAGGTCTGGTGGCCTGGTGTACACCCTATTCAACAACAACAAAAGTACAAAAAAGACATGAGGCATAATGTATACCATATTCAATGAAACAAATACATAAAAAATATAAAGCACGCAAATCTCCTAGCATATATTTAGGAGAATTATTGAATGATCAGCAACTGATTAATGAACAGTAATAATATATTCACTCTAATAACGTATGCTCAGTGCATTTGTGTACGTCTTTACTGATCAACTAGTGAAGAGCAGTTGCTGAACTCGCTTAAATTTTTTGCCCATAACGATTTCTTGATGCATGTTTGAGCATGCCTGTCACGGGTACTTTTGACAGAATTGCCAGGTTTTTTAAACCGCTGCTGTGGTGAAACAGAGGGTGTGTGTTGTCAATCCCTGAGAGAAAAATGTCCAGTCATCACCGAGAGGCTATAACACTATAGTGGCTGAGATATTATTTCACTCCAGAAGAAGAAGAAGAAGAAGCATGCCTGAGCTCAGAGATGGAAGCCTTGTCAAGAGTCTCCAGCGACATGATGGCTTGCTGCAGAGCAGGAAGGACAGAGGCCAGGTCACTGTGGCATTCATCAGCATAATTCTGCACAATCTGGGTCTCTCTCTGCATGACAGCTTCCTCGCTCCCCACAATCTGTCGCACCTGTTCCACAGCCTCCTGGTCCTTCTCCAGCTGTTGCAAGAGCAACTCTGTATCCTGCAACATGCAAGTCATTAAGAAGTCAAGACAACATAATCTACCTGAAAACTGAACTCAAGCCAAGTCAATTCAACACATATTTCTGAAACAGGTATGTAAATTCAAACGAAGTCAAAATTATCTGTATACTTGCAAAACAATGAAACTTTAGTCTACTTACTGCAACAAGACAATTAAAAACATTTTTAATTTAAAACACAAGAATACTAAAGCAAAGTTGTGCAGATTGAACAGATTGCTGGCACTACTGTCATAATTGAATATTAAATATTTAATGTAATAATTATTAAAGATGATGATGATGTAGTCTTGTATAGCACAGGTCTCCACTATCCTATCCTATCCTATCCTGTCCCGTAACCCGAAGGTCGAAGGGGCACCACAGATGATCGTTTAACCAGCATACTCCATCTTTCTCTGTCCTCAGCAGCCCTGATGGCTTCACTCAGTGTCAAACCAGTCCATTCTCGAATGTTGTCCTCCCACCTCTTTTTCGGTCTCCCTCTTCTTCTACCTCCACATTCAACAAAAAATAAAAAACAAAGAGAAGGGAAAATGGCCATCAGATGCTGAAAGGATATATATATATATATATATACTATATACAGAATAGTTCACTATGGCCGATAACAACTATCGATGAAATCAAAAGAAGTAAGTCTTCAAGACTTTCTTGATGGCTTCGACTGACAGTGACTGCTTCAAATTAAGACAGTAGTTTTTCTGCACAGTTTTGGGTTGCAGGTAATCACATTCAATATATAAAACTCATAACAACACCCACTAACCTTTGCCTTCTCCACAATTTTGGGGCCTAGGCCTCTAAGCTCTTCCTGCATTTCTCCCACCATGTTGTTAGCATCTGACAATGTCGACAGACCGACCTGCAAGCGGTCTCGGTTGCTGACAAACTCACGTTTGTTTTCACGCAGAAGGCGAGCGTAGAGGCGGATAAGTTCCATGTAACTGCTGGGGGTGGAGTAGTAGCGCCGCCTAACTTCCTGCCAATAGCGAGCGCCTGTTTCCACAATGCTTTTGTGGATGTCCACGCAGATATGAGCCACTTTGTCTTTCAATTCCTGTAAAAATTTAAAAACCGAATGTTAACAAAGTAATTCAAGTTGTTTCTGCTTCCTTGGGGAGAAAAAAAAAATTATCCACCAATACAGACACACTGTAACATTAACACAGTGTCGTTACGCTATGATAAAAAGAAATAAAATTCATTCTATCGCATCCTCTCCTATCATCTTATTTTACAGCATTTCACTAATTCATTTTAAACAAGACTAACTAAAAGCAAAATAAAAAGAATACACTTGCTGCACCAGCACTTCACATTTTTCTTGTTGTTGTCTTTAAAAATTGTTTTATTTTAGAATACTAACCTCAATGTCATACTCAGGGTCGGCAATGAAATCGGTGTTTGCGAAGAAAACTTTTGCAACGCTCAGCATGGCTTCTTGTGACCACTCATCGTACCAGTCGATGGTACAACAGTTGATGAGGGCGGGGTTCATACGACAACGCTGGCGGAATTTGTCCCCTGCTGGGCTCATGGTCAGAACAACATGTAGGTGCTGTCGTACTCTCTGGATGAAGAACTAGTAAACAATAAACAAAATTCAAAGTCAATAAATAAACACAGAACAAAGCATTTTTATACAGTAAATGTTTTAAGGATGCACCCCTCCTTCCTCAGTCTATGGTAATAAAAACACTGTTGCTATATTAATTTCTTGACAAAAGGACTGGTAAAATAATGTTTTTTTACATGTACAATGTCACAGGGCAGCCTGTGAAGAAAGCCATGTAGTCTGTGTGTGAAGAGTATAAGGGCGGGGGTGGTACTGCGTGTTGCTGTATGTGTGATTATTGTTGTCTCGGGAGCGTGGAAAGCGTGGAAAAACAGCATGCGCCGGTTAAGCCAGGTTAGGAATTTGCTCACTATGGTCAGAACATGTTTGTCAGCAGTACAGTGTAGACGGTGTTTGTCTAGTGCTCTGTGGTTTTTGCTGTGTTCTGGAATTAGGGTGGGACGGGTATTAACGAATAATAATATCTGGTTCAGAGAAGAATACTAGTTTAAAGATTGCAAATTTCTGAAGTGATACGCTCAGTTGGAGTGCAGCTGTAGAAAAGCAAGTCTGTTGGTAGTGTGGTAGGTAGCATCGAGGTATTGTCTACTACGGGAACTACACACTACTGGATTACCCTAATTGGATGTACTTTCGTAGGAGGGCAGTGGAGAAGGGCTACGGGGTGCAATTTCATGCGAACCGTTGGGTGAGTGGATGGTTTTTTTCCTCACTGTGCTAATAACCAAGGGCCGGCTGTTGGGGTGTTGAATGATAGCTGTGTGTGAGACAGAAGGAAGGATGAGAATGGTTGCACTGAGGAGAGGCAGAAGAAAGGAAGAGTGCGACTGAAAGAGGGAGAATGAGGGAGAAGAAAGGGGGTGGAGTGTGATGAAGGTAGGATGGAAGTGGTTGCTGTTGTTGTCGTTGGGTATGCTTGATATGAATAATGTATTGATGGTTACATGTATTCACTTGCAGCATCGTTCATTCCATGCATTCATTATTTCATTGAATTGTATGATATGTAATTGTTTCCAGTGACGATAACAGTAGAAAGCGAGAGAGAGTCAAGGACGGGGGAAATAGACTGCAGTTGGACCCCTCAAGTGTCAGAAGTTTAGTGGAGTAGCGTAGTGAGAGTGGGGGGGGGGTGAGTGTGATGGAGGGAGGGGGACAGAATCAAGTGAACATGACATTTACGATGCGACAAGCATGTTACAGGTTCGTCAAGGATTGTCGTCGAGGATCGTCGAGGATCGTCGAGGATTGTCGTTGAGGATTGAATTCGAGTTCGAAGTTCGCAGCTCAACGTTCGTCAATCCGCCAGTTCGTCGCTGGAAAACGTAAGGCAGCAACGACGACGACACTTGGTCAAGTGGACCAAACATCATCAGCATCGCCATCTGTTATTGTCCACGCGTCCCCTGTTATCAGCGCCATCATCATCACTTCAACATCATCATCAGTGGCGACCACGGGTGGCAACGCTCCTTCGTTTGGACGTCAACAGAAGGGGGTGGATACTTTGGAGGAGACTTTACCAGGGACTGCATTTCGCCAGGTGGGCCCGTTTTGTGTTGTCCCTCTCCTACGCTTAACCCCCCTGTCTGTTTGTGAACACGTGCCTCGGACTTTGGCTGTGCACGTTCGATTTGAGGACGTTGGTCGATTAGCGACCCCCGATCACCCACGAACCATTGCATCGTTCCATTGACCCATTGATTGTTTCATTACCATTTCTTCGTTTCATGTGTAAATGTTGTATGTGCATGAGTGTGTGGTATGAATGAATAAATAGCTTGAAAGTTGTATATATATTTGTTGTGTTTTCATCACTTCCGTCTGCGGGAAATCGTCATTCTTTCTGGGTTGTCTGCGTGTGGAAGTTGTTTGTTTGTGGCGTCTGCCCGGAGAGAGTCGTGGCGGTGACATACAACATTGTAATAAATAATAACAAAACCATGTAAGTATAAATAATTGTTGCTATGATGAGCACAGCAGTCAATGGAACTGAAACCCATTGTCTGTAGACAACTGCATTCGACAATTTTTAACTGTTTATTGAAATCATGAATAATTATAAATAGTAATAGGCTGAGGATCAGTACAAATCTTTTTTTCTTGTTCAAACGTTCCAAGTAATATTTAAAAAGCTAGCTGCTAAATCAACTATCAAATAACAAGTTAATCATAAAGGAAAATTGTCACCCCTTTCAATAAAGTTTCACTAAACACTTCCTCTCTTTGTCTTTTTCCATCTCTCAGCTCTCTCTTTCCCTAGCACTTCCTTCATTATTGCCTTCCAATATTCAGTCTTGAATGTCTGCCTGCATTTAAAAAAAATAAAACAATACAACCAGCAAAATTTCAAACCTAGAAGATAGTTTTCTGTATCTGCTTCTCGGTCTCTCCGCTCGTCTGCAGATGAAAGGATGTTTCGTGTACCAGAATACCACAGGGTGAGACACGGTGGTAGAGCTTCCAGTTTCTTCTACGTTCAGACCTGGAACTCGCTACCTCGGTCCGTCTTTCACAGTTCTTCACTAGCGTCTTTTAAAATGAACTTGAAGACACATCTTTTTAGAGAGGCCTTTTCTTAGGCGCCATGAGTGAGTGTTGTTAGTTATTTTTGGTGTTGGGATGTGTATGAGGTTGCGTGTTATTGACCAATGTATGCATTTTGTATTTACATTTGTTTGTGTAAAGCGCTTTGTGATTTTGGAAAGCGCTGTATATATTGCCTGTTATTATTATTATTATTAAGTCTAAGAATATGAGCAAAATTCAAACCTGATAAACAGCAGCCCGAGTATCTGGGATATCAGCTGCGTTGGCTGCAGCTTTAAGCTCCATTGTGATCCCATCCAACTCTTCATTGTCAAACAGATCTGGCACTTCTCCTGAGTTCAGGATGCAGTTAATATCTTCAAGAAAGCACTCCTATAGACATGGAATAACAAAATTTATGTAACAGAGATGACTGAAAAACATCACCCATCAACAGGAGAAAAATTCAAGATGAACAGAAATATGCCTGTGGCCAACTCCAAAACCAATCAAATTTTCAAATATTTAGTTATTCAGTAACTGAAAGAAGACGTAAACATTTTAAATACAAATTTTGAATGCTAATGAAATTTAGGATTATACTGATCAAACAGAAAATTGAGATTAGAATAGGTCACTGCGCTACTTATTAAACAGAAAGATTAATTTTTATTTTCATTCTCTCAAAACATAAAGAAACAAATATATCCCAACTGCTGATTTGCAGCAAGAACATGAGAACATTTATACTTGATTTAGGCACGATACTTATGACTTGTGATAACAACTCGATGAGAAAACAAACCAGTCCACAGTTAGGCATATACCTTGACGATATCGGAGTCTGCCAGCAGGAAGACAGTCTTGATGCCCTTGACTCCACTCTGCTTGAAGATGACTTTCAGGTCGTCCCTAAACTCCTCGGTGTCATAGTTCTTGTGCAGTTTGAGGCGCATAATCTCACACAGGGCTATGTAGCTGGCCAAGTGCACCACTGTCGACTTCCCTGTGCCATCCAAACCAACCTGAAGAGACAATCAATCAATATTTAAAGCAACAGAATTAGAAGTTGAAGATAATAACCCCAAAGTAATAAATAATAATAATAATAATAATAATAATAATAATAAGAAGAAGAAGAAGAAGAAGAAGAAGAAGAAGAAGAAGAAGAAGAAGAAGAAGAAGAAGAAGAAAAAGAAGAAGAAGAAATGTATATATTGTGTTTTTTCCTAAGTAAAAATAAGTTCAAAGTGCAGTTAAAAGAGAAGAAATCTTTTTTTTAAAGTGTTGAGACACACTGTTAATGAAGAAGCATGCAAATCTGTGGTGCTACAATATTATTTGACTATCCATCCAAATTATCAACTATCTAGACTTGTCATTCATATTTAAATTAGTATCCAATATCATTTATATGACTGTGCATCTCAGTTCCAGTTTCAATTTAACAACGGCAAAACCCCCATATTTTTTTTAAAATAAGGAAGTATTTAAGACTTGATCAATAATACAAAAAAAATCAGTGTTCATTCTTGAAATAAACTGCAATGATATATAACAAGCACTAAGGAATGTTGCGGACCAGAAGAAGATGACCACCAGGCTGTCGAAACACTCTTGCAGCTCGCACAATGTGCTCCACAGCATCATGGAAAAACACAAGTTGTGTCGACTGCAACAGAAATAACAACAAAGGTAATCACCAGTACTAATAGCAACAGAATTCACCAGTTGCCCTTTTTTCCACTGTATCATTTTTTTCCCTACAATTGCTCGAGAAACAATTAATTGTTAGCTGAAACGCTCGTGAGGCTAAAGTCTAATTCTCTCAAGCTACCAATTCTTAAGCTGTTGTCCCTATAGTAGTGCTTAAACTGTTTGGCGATGCTTGAATTGTTTACACTAGTTTTCTACTGTGAACATTTTCTCTTTAATTTGTATCCCAAGTAACTGGCTTGGTCAGTTTGGTTGTCTGTGTGCAATAAACACAAATACTACAAAAACAAAACACAAGCAAAGTGGCAAGAGAATAAAGCATCCATGCTAACCTTCTCCCCATAGTTGAACCGCATATAGTAGTCCTCCAATACCCTGGTCAGCTTGGTCCGGTCAAGCATGGGGCGGTAGATCCTCTGTTCTGAGGTCTCCTCCATCTCGAAGAAATCCCCAAACAGTACACCTTCTTCCATCAGCTTGTTAGCACTCCATTTTACCTTCAAACCAGTGAACAGCAAACAATTTCCTTACTAAATCCCAAAAAACTTTTCCCCCTATCCTATCCTATCCTATCCCATAACTCGGAGGTCGTTTAACCAGTGTACTCTATCTTTCCCTGTCCTCAGCAACCCTGATTGTTTCGCTCAGTGTCAAACCAGTCCATTCTCGAATGTTGCCCTCCCACCTCTTTTTTTCGGTCTCCCTCTTCTTCTACCTTCTTGCACTGTGCCTTGCAGGATGGTCTTTGCAAGACCTGATGATCTGGTGACGTGGCCATACCACGTGACCATACCCATCCACTCAAATACATATTTTCCCCTGGATCCTATAAACAATGACTAACTCACTAACTAACATATTTTCCCTGCCGACCCCCCCCTCCCCCCCCCACCTCTCAGTATGTTGTTAGCTGGCTGCGACTTACAAAATGGGCATCATTATTATCATAATATTATGTGATGATAACCATGAAAAAATGTATAAAGCAGTCACAAGGGTATCTAAAGCCCATTACCGTTTGAGACAATAATAAGCTCAGGGAAAACATTGATCCAGATTTTCAATGTCTGTACATCTCCAGCTTTTATAGACCTATTCTTGGAGTGCTTGGAGTATTTGTTGCACCTAAATATTTACTTGATGGAATATACAGTCAATCACCTGTCCATGCCTTCTCAACTCACGCACGCATGCATGCCATGCACCAAGCACGCATGCACTCACCTTGAAGTAATCATGGAGGTTGTCTGACAGGGTGTCAAAGAAGGTTTTGCGGTCTTGTGGACTGACAAGGCGATCGTGGAAGATGCGGGTGGCTTCATGCGCAAACAGCTGAGCGCAGTTGTCTTTTCCTATGACCACTTGTTCATTGGCTTGTAGCAGGCCTTGGATCACCTGAAAAGGAAAGCACAGAATGTGTTCATCACTTTTCTCCATACCATCCTCCTCCTCCTCCTTTTCTCACTTTCTTCCTCCTTTTTCTCCTTCTATCATACACAAATACAAACTAAACTTTTCAGCAATCAAAGGTTAACTGGGTTTTTGCACCTTTGAAATCCCATCTCTCTCTTACTCCTAGTCTATATAAATAAACCCATACATGTCAAGTCTTACGTTTTTTCCGTAATTCTTACGCATTTTCAATTTTGTTTTCACCTTACGGCCTTGCGCATGCCCATAGCATTTCTATACACTGTTTCCGTCTTGGATGAAAGGTTTCCGTTCATTCAGCTTATTGAAAATGGTGAAACCACCAGTGAAAAAAGCGCGTATTCATTTTTTTTTGGGGGGGGGAAGAGGGGAGGGAGAGGGGTATTTTTTTTATTTTCTGCAGTGGATAAAGCACAGTTATGAAAGGATTTTTTTTTTAAATCTTATTAAGTTGCTTGTTTGTATGGTACAGTGTTATTTAAAAAAATGCAGGTGAATTTGCATGTGTTTGCTAAAATTATTATTATTGTTTTTTTGTTTTTTTTTATTTGTATGTGCGTGTTTACTGTTTTACGCATTTCTTATGGTTTTCGATAGAAAATTATGGTCTCTCGTGCCAAAAATTATGGTCAGAAGCTCCAAGAGCTTGACATGTATGTAAACCTGATTGTAAAACAGAAAGTCAGTGGTTTCTCTGCAGATTTTAAAGTAGTTTGAGTCTACATGTACTGATAGAAATACAACAAGCTGAAGGCAGACGAGCAATAAATGGCTTTATCAAGGTGAATGATCAAATTCCACAAAGTTCCTGCAGTGACATCATCTGCACAGAGACCATAAAATAACTGAATGACTTACTGATCTACTCTAACGTCAACACCTCTCCTTATTTTTCAAAGACCACTATTATTCCTAGTCTTTGCCATTTCAATCATCACCTTGGAGAGATCTCTGATGTTGAAGGTGTAGTGAGATTTGGTAGGAGTCGGCAGCATGGTGGCACCCATGCGGTAGTAGACAGCGATGGCAGCAGACACTAGTGGGAATAGGCACTCCAGGACCTCAGGCATGAACTCTCCATCCTGGAAGAATCGTCCTAGCTGCACCTGATAGATATGCTGCAGGGAACGAGTGGATGGTTGAGGGAGCGCCAGTGTGCTGTAAAATTTAACATTTTGCATGAAAATGGAGAAAAGAAAAAAAAAGGAAACGATACCTAAAAGACAGATTTTTTTTAAATACTTAAAAGAATTTGACATCATCACCCTGTGGAAGCATTTTCTCTTTTTAGTTTGCTTTCAACAAATTGTTTTAAAACTTGTATATATCTTTTTTCCTTACAAATCTTTTTTTTTTTAGTATCACAAGCAGGACACTTAACAGTCTCCATAAACATTGACAAGAAGTTTTGTTTACAAATATGAACCAAAAGAAGTGGATTTGATAAAGTCATATTCAGAAACTGTGGTCAACAACAAAACATTATTAACATTTGAAAATGGTAATTGTAAACATTAACCCCCCCCCCCCCCCCCTCTCCTTCCCATCCCCCCTCTTCCCACCCACCCCCCACCCCACCCCCCCAAAAAAAGTTTCTGATGAAACAAGAAAAGCTTACAATGAAACAGGACACAAAGATATAATAGGTGTGTGATTCACCAAAAATAATTATTTTTTCTTCTCCTTGTTTTGGAGGGTGGGGTGGCCGGGGCGTAATATTACGCAAGTGATCGTAAACAATAACAAGTTAAAACAAAATTGAAACAAGAAGTGAATCAAAATTGCATATAAGGAGGTGTATTCAGCATCAGTCCACTGCCACAAGGAAAAAAGCGATGCCATGAAAATAAATAATGTTGCTGAACCAATCATGAAATGTCTCATTCAATCAATTCTGTTTCAATCAACGATAAATAAAAGGTAACAATAAACATAACAAATGGTGCTGAACAAGAGTGTTTTATGACTATAAACATTGTAAACTGTGAATCCAAAAGTGCAGCACAATTAACAATTGACCAAAAACATAATTCATAAAACAACTTCCCCCCCCCCCCCCCCCCCCCTACCCCACCAAAAAAAAAAAAAATTAAGTCATAATTAATTTTTTAAAGTGATACAAATTCTTTGTGTTCTATAGTATGATGGTATAATGTTTTTTGGTTGTGAAAGATTTGAACATGCATTTTTCTCAAAATTACTGGACCTTTACCTTCGCTCATTCCATATTACAGCTGTTGACATAAAATAAAAGCAGATAGTTTTAGTTAATATTTTGATCAATCTGACAATTCTACTACACACACACACAGTACATGTGCACACACACCCCAACACACACGCTCACACACATTCAAACACACAAACACAACTTACGTCAGGAAATTTTAAAAAAAAACACTGCATTAAATTTATACCAACATCTGAACAATCACAAAGAAATACTTGTTTTAAATTCTATAATAAATGTATTACAATAAGAAGTACAAACCAAAAGTTTTTCAACAAGCGAGGGCTGACCGAGTTTCTGCCACCCCCTGGTGGACCACAGGCTGCCACAATGTTCACGTCGAGAATGTCCTAGAAATTATAAATAAATAAATATGTGGCGCAGTGAGAAGTATGCTGTCCACAGATAGTTTGGATAAAGTCAAGTGAGAGAGTGGATGATATATTGGAAGTGAATAGGGATGGATGAAAGGGGGAAGGATAATTTCACGGGATGCACGTATCTGTAGCGAAAGGTGAGTGAGGATTATAACCTTCTGAGGGTGAAATATAATAAGTTTTTGAATATGCGGGCTGCAGGCTAGAATTTCAAAGAGGAAAGACCTATTTTTTGAGTGCCTTGGATTTTCTTATGATTTGGAATTCTCTAGAGGAAATTGATCAGTTCGCGACAAAATAAATAAATACATTAGTATATAACATACATTCCGAGCCATACTGAGCACCAACCTAAAAATTTTCAAACAAAATTATGAAGAGGACATACATAAGCCTCAACAGACTGTAAAAAAATTCAGATGCAACATCAAAATCCCATTTTAAATCTTTTGAGGATTTTAACATTAATAATAATAATAATAATAATTATTATTATTATTATTATTATTATTATTATTATTATTATTAATATTTTTTATTTTTTTAAAAATTATTATTATTATTATTATTATTATTGTTGTTGTTGTTGTTATTATGATGATAAAATCTACTGTAATGAAGAGTTTGAATGCAACCTCAGAAACAAAAGTACTCTTAAAATGTACCTCCATAAAATAATATTACACAAATAATATAGCCACACACCTTCCAGACCAGTTTCTTTGTGTCGTAAAAGCCTCCAAGCTCCAGGAACTGTCGGAGCAATTCCAGAGGAGGCTGTGCTCCGTATTCCTCTGGGGCAGGCATGTTGAGGTCATCCACAAATACTATCACCTGCGAAGACCAACAAGCATTAATTTAAGTATATTTTCTTCCGACGAGAGCATAAATCCGAGGTCTAGTCTGCGCCAGCGCTCATTCCATTGCATAGACTTTAGAGATCCTGATGCTCATGTCCTAAACAGATGAGTGCCCACTACACAAATACACTTAGCATGCAGTAGGCCCAGGAGTGTGCTCAGTCGTTTGGGTGTCAGACAATGTTCCCATGGCCGCAAGCGGACACCTCAGGTGGACTGAGTTAAATCCTGTATCAGCCAGCGCCTTGAGCAGCATCTGAGCTAAAAGTGCTGTATAAGAAATGACTACATAAATAAATAAAACAATCACAAATATTTTCTTCATCCACCAACAGTGACAATCAGTAAGATGAAACAACAGCCAAGTGTATTACAAAAATTCGTTTTACATTTCTCTCTCTCCCAAAACAACCATCCCTAAGAAAGCATTTTAGGAATGATGATTGATTGATTGATTGATTGATTGTTGCTTTAGGTCCAGCGGACTCCCCCGAGCCAAACCAGGACCGGTAGGAATGATGATAATCAGGTTCTTGCCTAAATACGTCCACAACATTAAAGTTATTTGCCAGGAGGTAACTGAAAATGCTTGCTATGAAAAGGTCACATTTGTATGTCTCACCTTTCTTCCCTTTGGAGCTCCCATTTGCTCTCTGCTCTTCTTGATGAGCCGTAGCTTGATTTGAGACTGCAGGCGCTGGGAGCTGGTCTGGGCACTCATCTGTACTGTGGTGCTCAGAATACCCAACATCTGCAAAGACAACAAAAACATAAAGAGATAGAATTATATTGCCACCCTGAAAAATATTATTGTGGTAACTCAGTATCACATAATAATGATTTTTTTTTTCCTACAGTATTCACAGTGTTCAAATTTGGTCAAAATCTCTGTACTTACACTCAATGCCCAGTTTCCTCAAGAAATGTTCAAGTATTAACAGATATTTTAAGATTTCTGGCGACTATGGATGAACGCCGCACAGTAGTAGATTGGTGACAGAAGTTGGTTAAGTAAAGGTGATGTGCTACAATGTTGCCCATATTTTGGAATATTCTCTTTCTTATCTGTTTTAATCTGTTTTTACAACATTGTTGAAATGTTCTTTTACACACCACACCAACTATAGTGTGAGATTCATCAACCAGTGGGCTATGCCAGGAACTATACAATATCTGGAAGGACCATGTTTCTGAGAAAATTTTGATTTTTAGCATCGAAAACCTAGTTGAGTAAGTGCTCTAAAGAAACCTTTTGACTATCACTCATCATTACGGCTTCTTATTCATCTTGTCTCCTTTCCAAACAACATAATTTCATTCATGTTTGGAGTTCTGGTGTGAAGAATTATTTTGTTCTCTTGTGTTATGTCTGCCTGATAAAAAGCTTTCCTCAAAAAACATCCAGTGTATTCTTTTCTTGTTCTTCTTCTTCAGGATACTGTAGACATTCCATCTACATGAAGAAAATCTCAACAACTTTAAGAGTGCACATGGCTGGATAGGTTTTTGAAAACAGGCTGTTTTGTTTTTACTAAGCGAAAAAATTTACACAGAGTTTTTGTCTTGCCCTTGTCCAAATTAGCATTCTTTTAGTTTATTTCACCATTTGCTTCTCATTACTGTAATGAAACCTGCTGTAATGCACATTCCCAGCTGTTAATTAATTACCTTTGATTTGTCAGTGGCCACCATGATGTCCATATCCAAGTTGTGGTGGTGGTCAAAGCTGGTCAGTGAGCTGATGTTCTCCAGCAAGGCAGACTGTTTTTCAGAATAGTTCAGGACCGTGCCAAGGACTGTGTGAGCTTTGTAGCTGCAGCCACCTTCCTTTTCCAGTTCCTTCAGCATGTTGGTGATGATGGCTGTCTTCCCTACTCCCGAATCACCTGTTGCAAGGGAAACAGCATTACAGTGAACCATTTTAAAAAGTACGGAGAAGAGAAGAACACAAAGAAGAATTGTATTTGCACGTGAGCACTCATAGATACATTATCAATAAGCTGGTTAGGGTGAAAAATTGTCAAAGGCATTAAACTACTTATAACAAGTTTTCCTTTTTTAGGGGAGGGGGGAGGGGAGGGAACAGACAATTTCTTCCCTGTACGCCCTTCTACTTCTTCCCCATGCTTTATAATCCTAATTGATATAGTTTCCTTCTCCAGTATACCCATCCACACACCTGCAAAACAATCGATTTGTTTTTTCAGGCAAATCAAACATAATATATAATAACTATTTGATGTTGTAATATTAAAAAAAATGTAAAAAAGAAATAAATGGTTTAAAAAAAATTAAAGCAAAATAAAACAAAAACAAAATAATTTTTCAAAGAAAAAAACTGCCAACCAGTCAAGAGAACAGGATGCTTTTCCAGTATCAAGAGACCCACAAGGAAGGAGAACCTCACGATGTCCACTGTGGGGACGATCTCCGCCTCTCGACCTTGACCTTTCTGGTGGTGAGCTCCAAAGCCCATGGTGTCGCCGATGGTGATGACAGCGCCTTTCTCAATCAGAGATTTGGTGGAGGGGACCAGGACATCCCAGGTGACAAAATTTCCAGTCTCCATGTCAATGAAGTAGCTGAAGATGCTTTTGTTGCCGGTAGGTAGTCGCACGCCTACAACAGACAAAGTCAAAGCCAAAGCATTCTTTATTTCACAAAATAGAAATGCATGAGTTCTGGTAGAAGTGTACGTGAACAATGATGAACATTGAATTTGAATCTACATTTGTCACTATCACATTCTTGAGATCATGATTTGAAGGGGAGAGGTGTTGGGATGGTTGGTGAAGGGGTAGTAGAGAGAAAGAAAAGAATCTGAAGTTGTGGAGGGGGGATATGTATGACGAACAAGAAAAAGTTCATGTTTCATATAAGGAAAATCATGCAAGGAAAATGTTTCCATTTCAACAAGCAATTTATATTCACTGTATCTTCACCTTGAGCTATTCCTAACTTATATTGACCTTTTTATTTTTAATCCTGCATGACACATTTTAGAACGTATGGAGATCACAGCATACAAAGCAGTATTTAGTCTCACCTAGAGGAGGCTCCACCTCAAACATCTCACGCACAAAGTTGTCAAACTCGTTGCTGATGTCAATGTCTGCTTCCACCCTGTCACCTCCTCGTCGGTTGACGGACTCATCATCATCGGCATCTTCCTGTCGGCGTAGGATGCCACCCATGCTCCAGGTGAAAGAAAAGACAAACAGCTTGCCCAGCAAATTGGTCAGCTGACTGGGGTGCTTCTCCAGGAAGTATCGCTTTTCCTGTTGCCTGTTTCAACACAAAATAACATTCACAATTAGATTTGAACAAAGTAGTACACTTGTGCCTCTAAAAATTGCAACAACACAAAAAAGCAAACTAAGAATTAATTTTGCCATAAAACTTTAAAAATAATTAATAGCCCAACACCTACATTTTAAAAAATAAAATAAAATAAAGCGAAATAAAATAAAATAAAGCAAAGCAAAGCAAAACAAAATAAAACAAAATAAAATATATTAAAATAAAATAAAATCCACAAGTTTCAATGCAAACATTAAACTTTCACTCCAACCATTCTAGGCAATCACAGTGAGCTATCTGTCTGGCAATGCAGTAGAACAAATTGTAGGGCGAATCTAAATACATTAAAATACAACAACCAAATCGTATTTAACACATACCTACCACATCAATATTAGTCATCTGCTTTATTGTGAACATATGGGATAAGGGTCTATTAGATGATATCTAGGGACTAAGCATCTATTAGATGGTATCAACAAATTAACAAAGGCAAATCATCAGCAAAATGGCAATAATTTTTGTTACATTTCATATTGAATGGTACTCTTTGGAAATGGCAATAAAGTAATAATTAATTTACCTAGATTGTGGTTTGTGGCCAAATGCAGGCTTAGTGACGGAATGGTCGCTTTCTGCCTCTTCCTTTAATTTCACTGTGCGCTTCCCTTGTCCACCTTTACGCTTGTTTCGTGACGTTCGTCCAGCAGGACCCTTAGACGATGCGCGACTGGAATGTCCATCTTGATCTGGGGTGTTGACGCTCAGTGTGTCTTTTTCATCCTTGTCTGAATTTAAAAGTACAAGATTTTTTTTATATTTGATGTGTTAGTTTCATCGTTCATCAACAGATTAATAAAGCAGAAAGGAAGAATTCTGCTATTGTTCCTGTCATGTAACTGTTGGTTTCCACATTTATAACCAGATGTGAAAACAGAAAAGAAGTGTACTGTTATTTTCACTGTAATATTATAGATTCTGAACAAATGTAATTTGAATGTAGGCCTAAATTGTTTACAGACAGAGCAACAGTAAAACCCAAAAAAATCCAATACATTTTCTAAACATCACCACAGTGATACTAGTCCTGCATTGTATGAAATATTATTTCAGTAATATAGGTGAACTGTACTCCTAAAAGCATAATCATAAGTATTCATCAACATTCTTTTCCACTGCAGTGGTGTGTTTGTTTGTTGGTTTGCTTTCTATTTTAATTAATTAAATTAGTCCTCCAGTATTTTTTTCTAAACTCACCAGGATTGCCATAGCCACCATGCTCCTTCAGGAAGTTGATGTAGGCATTGAGTATGTTGCACAGGCACGCAATGATGCTCATTTCAGGGATGGGCAGGAATCGAAACCTAGAGTTGTGTTGCATGAAGCGGAGGCCACGGTCAATGGAGTGAAAAAACAGGGCCTGCAGATGATTCTTGGCGCTGTCTGGCATATCTCTAGGCAAACGGTTCAGCCAGATTTTCACAAACGGCCGCCACCCAAGATCCACTGGATCCTTAAAAATATGACAGGGAAATCAATGAAAAATTGTAATTTCAACTTTGTTTTGAGAAAGAATATTGGAAACATGACTCCTGGATCTTGAAAGTGAAATCAACTCTTTGTGTTTTTAATATAAATTGTTCTGCTAAATGGATAGTTCGTAGCGATAGTGACTGTAAACTAAATATTACTGAAACCATGTCAAATATAGCAAAAATCAGACTTCAAAGTGTCTCCATGGCTGAATTCCATGAATTCTTATAATACAGCTATAATGTATATTTGTTTTTAAATGCCCAGAGTTTCTTACAGAACTCACTTGCTCAGTAACCGTTCAATAGAACTGAAATGCTTCTTGCTACTAACCAAGTAAACCATGGCACATCTACTGATGGTGGCAGGGCTGGCTTGAGATAGGTTATCCACTTCAAACAGCAAACGCATACCTAGAGACAATGAGATTCGTTCTCCACTGGCAAGGCATAGCACCTAAAAACCAAGACATACAAGATTTGTAAAAGCAGCATTGATTACTTTATTATGACGTAGCAACAATAGATGTATTAAAACCAAGGATGTTACAAAATGTGTCTTCTCTTACAGAATATATACAGAATACTTTATTGTCTGAATAAGAATTTACAGGGAGATGTGCTTGCAGTGAACAGAACAAGATAAAAAGTTTTGAAGAAACAAACTCCAAAGATAACAGCACCATACACATCCATACAAACAAAAATCACCTCCAGACACTTAGTTACTCATTAAGGGAAAATCAATACAATAATAGAGTTAAATATATACATCATACACTAATTTCAGGAAATTCATTCCCAATAAAAGACATGCATGATTATTATTTCCAACCACTACTGCCATCCGCTATCCCCTCCCCAGCAACACATCACTTCACATAGGCAAAAGATAGGAAAGCACAGCATCCAATGTTGTGAGTCGCCAGTTATACAATCATGCTGAAGAAGAGGTCGGCTATTTATATTACAACACAAGTGAGGTTGACCTCAGCCTCATGTCAAGGACATTCTTTGGTTGTAAGTCAAGAACTATCCTATCCTATCCCGTAACTTTAAAGTCGTTGGGGCACCACACACACCAGCTCAATTCCTATGTGAACAGCACTTTTCAGTGCCTCTGCGTTTCGCATGCTGCGGGCTATTCATAGTTTGCCTGCACCCCCCTTCCAGTGAAAGGAAGCATTGGCGAAGCAATTTATAGCTAGCCTGGCTGACCTAACCTCAAAATCTGAAAAGCTTTGGTTGAGCCACTGTGCACAGATGATTGTTTAACCAGCGTACTCCATCTTTCTCTGTCCTCAGCAACCCTCAAAGGCTTCACTCAGTATAAAGCCAGTCCATTCTCAAATGTTGTTTTCCATCCTCTATTTCTGTCTCCCTATTCTTTTGCCTCCTTGCAACGTGCTTTGCAGGATGGTCTGTGCAAGGCCTGATGCTCTGGTGAGGTGGTCAAACCATCAGATTTAGTTTCTTTACCACTGTGAGCATGTCATCGTGTTGTCCAATGGCTTGTGTGATGATCTCTCGGACTTCGTTGTTGGTGATGTGGTCAAGAACACATCGTTTTAAACTGTCACTCTGAATTCTATAAAGCGCTATTGATGAAATTCCATTACTCTGAAGTTACTCTCATAAATATATCCATATTTATATTCATCATAGGTGACAATCATGCTATGCCCCATATTAACAGTAGATTGAACTTGACCAGATAATGTTTTGCACTTTCTATCATTCAGATATATATCTCTCACCTTTGAGTCATCCAGAACAGTGTTGAGATTCTCAACCCAAATAGTGTCCACAGGACCATCCAGAATAATCCAGCGCCAGTCCGTAATGGGAGCGTCTGACAAATCTTTGCGCTCTCCTTCCACTTCAAAAGAAGATACTGTACCATCCTCAACTTCCCCTGTAGAGTTGGTCTCTGTTTTCTGGGTCATCTGTAATAAAATGCAGCATCTCAAGTTCTCAGTTCTATGCAAAGAATGTGTCAGAACGTAAGAACTGAAAACAACAACAGGCAGTAGTAGTAGTAATAGTAGTAGTAGTAGTAGTAGTAGTAGTAGTAGTAGTAGTAGTAGCAGTGGTGGTGGTGGTAGTGTGAGGACACAACAGGCCATCAAGCTTTTCTAACAGCCTCTTACTTGATATCATATGATATCATATCCAGACCTGTTCACCCCTACCAATGCCAGTCAGGAGTAAGCAGACTGTCTGTCAGGAGTTTCATCTGTCTGTCAGGCCGGAGGACAGTACTGGAATACATTTTTTGAGAGATTGAGAAAACAGAAAACAAAAAGACAGTTAAATTTACTACAAAAAACACCAAAAAGTAAATTTGTAAAAGGATTCACTTATTTATTGCTTTAGCAATAAACGAGCTTATTGTGCGTTGGTTAGTCTGCTCTTGTTGCAAATGCTTGTGTCTACCACAGTTCACGTGCCTTTCAATGTAATTTCTACCGCCGTGCGCAACGCAGAAGTCAAGTTTGCAAATTTTGCAGTAACTGAGTAAGCATAGTTTTCAGACCTTTCGGAGCTCGTTAAGAAATTATGCAGTTCTGAATAAGAAGCATTCCACTTCTGCGTATGAAGCATCTTCTTTTTGGGTGGTGTTTGTCCACCATCTTCTGCGTTTTTTCTTTTCGGCATCGCGAACAGACTGGTCACTTCGAAAACATGCACAAATGCTCGATCACACACGAAACAAAGTGCGAGACCCGGAAATCGAAACTTGTACAGGAAATTCCAGTTTTTGTCTTATTATGGAAAACTTACGAAACGGAAGAAAGAGCTTCTTACTACCCCAAAAAAAAAAATTTTTTTCATCGCTCGCATTTGAAACCGGAGTTTTTGTTTTCAAAACGGATAAGCGGATTTTTACAGTCAAAACGGAGAAAATCCGGTCAAACCGGAGGAGTGAACAGCTCTGCATATCATATCATATCATATCATATCATATCATATCAGTACAACTTATGTTAATCTGATGAATAAAAAATGATGCAACAACAACAACCCAGATAGCAAACAAACGTTAAATTAACGTTTACAATTGGTTTTCCTGGTTGTATTTTGGTTAATCGTTTGATGGAAACGTTTCCTTAACGTTATCTTTTAGTTGGGATTTAACGGTTGAAAGGACACCAGAAAAAAAACGTTAATTTAATGTTTTCTTTTTGGTGCATGTATATGGTATATATAGTTAAATTCTACTGAAAGATGAAACAAATAATTAATAAACTCGTGCAATATTCTAATATTCATTGCTGATGTTTGCTTTCAAACCTATAGTGAGATTTATTTATGTGACACGGAAACAAATGTAGAGAAAAATAAGTAAAGGGAAGTAATTCGTAAAATAGCTTCTCGTGCGCGAAGGTACGATCGTAAACGCACTTCCGACGCAGTTGAGTAATTTGTGTTCCACATACACCGGCGGAAATAATTTACCAGTATTCCATATTTTGTCTAAAGTTATATTTTAAATACTTTCATTGCTTTATGTTGACGTTAGTGAAAGTATACGGGTCGTAGAGGGCCCTCATTGTTGCAAATTTCGAAGTGTATAAGCTTATATTCATACTTGCATCTAGCCAAATTCAAACATTTTTTCTTCACTTTTCGTTTTTCATTACTACAACTACTACATTAGAGTTACCATAGACTACAGCAACTGCGCAATTCGGTGGAGATTTTTTCGTTTTTAGTAAATATATATGCTCTGTTATTTAATAATTCCATATAAATTAATTTTAATTTGTTTCTTTTGGAGATGAAATTCAAATTGGTTTGGTTAGAAATGTAACTTGTAGTTGTACTGTCTACTGATTCGTTCTGACTTCATCACAACATAACTTTTTTGTCTATCCATTTCACTCAAACGTGTGGGAATATTCAGCGTTAATAATGTTGCACTGGCTATTAAAATAAGGTCTGCTAAGGAAATTACATTTCAAAATGTAATTCTGCCTTATCATCAGAGAAGTTTGTGGTGGTTCCAATGGTTAATTAATTACTCTATGAAATAGAATCAGGGCTGATACTGATTTCTTCAAGTTCAACGTCTTGGTATTCTAACCTTCTGGTAATCAATGTCTATAAATTAATTTATTAACTTATTAAGGCAATGAAAGTATGATGCACATGTTTTTCCTTCAGAACAAGCCAGAAAAAATGTTTCCCACAGAGTTTGTTGTAGTAGAGTTTATTGATGAAAAGACATTGGATGTGGTTCACCAGTCATGGCTAATCAAGGATGAGGAGGAGCCAGGAAATGTAAGGATTTTTTTTCTTTCTATATGTTTTGTGTACATAAGGTGGGGAGTGGGGTTGATTGGGTCTAATTGTGATGATGCATTTATGTGATTGTTATAGATGCATGAGTGAATAAACCGGAGGCGAGAGATCAAATTTCTGCATCATTATTTCCCGTGACAAATACTGATACTATCAATAAATGCAAACGTTGACTCTGTATACAGAGTTATTTGAAATGGTAATGATCTCTTTACACAAAAATGTTAATTTACCTGTTTACATACATCTTAAAATAATAGGTTTTTACTTTTGTATCAACAGATTTATAAAGCATATTGGCCTACCAGAGGGTTGGCGTCAAAACTTGCCTCCCAGAAGAGCCCACCTGACACAACAACATGGCAGATCTATGCTATCAGGATACTTTCCTCCTCCAGTGAGTTTTTTTTATGACATTAGACAACCATATGAACAATAATAATAAATGAATAATTTGGTCCTAATTTGGCTAGGAAGAGTCCACTGGACCTAAAGCAATAATCATGTAATGTAATGTAAATGAATAATACCTAAATAACCATAACTTTAAACACCACTCCTATAGAGGAAGCTGTCATGCGGATCATACATAACATTATATACAATTGCATATTGTTATACATTGGCTCAGTATGGACAGGTGGTTAAATCAATTAAGGTAAATATTGCGAACAATGCATTCATACAAGGCAAGAAAGCTTTGGCATTATGAACACATTATCATGAACAAATAGTTCGGTCCATTCAGGTCGCTATTCGGTTTATAGACAATTAAAATTATGAAGATATAAAAATGCTAAACACCTGTGTCAAGAGCCACAAAATCTTAAAGAAATTAATATTTTCATGGACTGATTAAAATTATTCAAATGTTTGTTGGGTTGTACTAATTTATATAGTTTTGCAGGTGTCTTGTTTGGCGGATGTTGGTGGACGAGACTATAAGGACGTGACAAGAAGAATCCTGAAGTCCATTTTTCGGACAAATGAGCAAAAAGCTTCAACTGGAAGGGAAATGGTGACAAGCAACCGTTTCAGTGACTCACAGCTGTCGTCTCTGCCATTTGTGGTGAGTTATCACCCCTTATTTGTTTTTGCAAACCACAACAGCAAAAACAACAGGGTAAAAAATTATCTTAAAAAAAATATATTGTTGTATTGTTGTGAAAAAGTACTTTAAATACTGTAGGTGGTGAAGAAACGAAATGGATTGAGAGTAATTTCGTCAATCCTCCATTTCTCTTCTCACCTAGCCATTGATAAATAATCACTTATCTCACTGGTATTGGATCCAAATATATATATATATATCTGCCTTGTGTTTAGGCTGTGGGTTTGAACCCCCGTCAAGTCATAACTCTGACTTTGAAAGTGGCATTGTATGTTTCATACCCCGTTGGGGTGCCGGGGGTTTCAGTATAAATAGTATCCCCACTTTCTGGAAATTTAGTGCTTTAAATTCCCACTGTCGCTGTCTTCCTCATTTACTCTTTCCCATTCCTGCTCTGTCCTATCACTCTGCTATACTATCTTCTTCTTCGCTAGATCAATGACCTACCTTTTTTCTTGAAAACTCTTCCTGGACAAGACTCCTTGTTTGTGTATGAGGTCTGTTGGATCAGCTTGGGAGTGTTGGACGCTTTCTGCCGGGTGGTCACTAGGGCTTCCTATGGTGTTAGTATTTAGCAATATTATAGGCATTTTATATGTATATGTTTTGTTGATAATTTATAATGATGTTTGTATTCTATTTTGTTTTTGTAACCGGGGGTTCGAGTAGTTGGGGTAAAGCCTCAGCCGCCCCTGCGTGGGATGTCTTTATTGTAAAGTGACTGGCCGGTGGAAGGCGTTCAATTTTCCCACTAGGGTTGTTTCAGCAGATCTTTTATGCGGATCGGGGGTTGTCCGGTCCTGATTTGGCTCGAAAGAGTCCGCTGGACCTAAAGCAACAATCAATCAATGTCTGTCATAGGAGTTACTGCTAGGCTGATCCATGTATCAGTCGGTGGTGTCAGGATTAGGTATTATTATAGCCTTAGCTGCAACTTCTTTCTTGAGTTTGTCAACGCCCTGTATTATCCCTTTGAGTTAAACAGCTGTTAAAAAAACATAAAATTGCTTTCTTAAAAATGTAACTTACAATGCACAATTTTGTTTAATTTCAGATGCAGTACGCAACAAAGCAAATTTCAGGACAACAACCAACAAAGAGATTGAAGATGAAATCAAGAATTGGCTTAAGTTTGCCTCGGAGCGAGATGGTGGAAAAACTGCTTGGATGGCCAAAAAGAACAATGCACAGGCTCCTCCTGACAATGACTCAATGAGGGTATCTGAACAGTCAGCGAACTGCTAGTTGCTTTTGAAGCAGGTGTTTGATCTCATATTAGGGAGGATTAGGTATTTTGTACAACAACAAGAGAAAAAGAGAGAATTTGATTGATCAATAGAATACCTTTTTAAGTTGTATAATATTACGAATACTGTTATTTATTCCCTGCAAGTTTTTTGTTGTTGTTATAATCAATGTTTATGGATGTTTTTATTTTATTTGAATATTGTTAGTTTTTCCCTGCTAGGATTTGTGTGTGTGTTAAGGTTAAAATTTGTGGATGAGTTTGTTTTATGATTCAGTTTGTTTGCCACCGGTCTCAACAAAAATGTGAGGATTGTTAGGTTTAAAAAAAAAAAAAAATTATTTTTTTTTTACACTATATACTTGCCACAAGAAAACAAAACAAACTACATCATTGAGGTTTTATTAGAACAAGACAGAGGGAAATAAATGTTATAGCTAATTTGCTTTATGATTAACCGCTTGTACACAATAAATTTTAAGGTTAACTTTTGTTCTTTACATGGGCTAAGAATTCTGGTTGTTTTGTAATGTGCCAAGTTTGCCGTCCTGATTTGCAATGAAAAATTGTTTAATGTAATACTAATGTTTGCTATGAGCAGCGGACGTGCTTCTGCCATTTGTGTTTGCATGGATTTATCCATGTGCTGCACTATTTCAGTTGTGGAAACACAAGTACAAATTTACGTTATGCTACCCTGCATATGATGGTTAATGCTGTTGTACACTGTGCCATGATAGTCATGTAACATGTTCGCAATCGCTTCAAATTAGACTACATTATTTTTTTTTCTTGCTAGTAGTTTGTTAGTTTGCTAGGCGGCAGGGATAGCTCAGTGGTCAGAGCGCATGACTTGTGTGAGTGCGTCTTGGGTAACGTGGGTTCGAATCCTGACTTCAGCAAACTATTGTGTGATTGCTGGATATTATGGGCCAGCGCCCTGAGAAGCTGCTCTTTTTTTATTACTGTATTCTTATTCTTTGAATAGCTCTATCTAGCTATTGGACTTTGTTTCTGTGTAATAATTTTGCATATAAATTGATCAATTTTGTATGGAACCACTAACTGTTTTAAGCATCATGCCATGAATTTTTTTTTAAGTGTTTGTTTACGATTCTAAAATTAGGTGTATTGCTTTATCAGTGGAGATGTCGGTGACAGGGGCACCGTTTATAGCAACAGACATATATCTTCTGGCTCTTGTCCTGCTGCCGTAACTTTCCAGCAAGGATGTTGTGCTTCTAATGTCTCTAGGTTTGATGTGTGTGTGCGTCTAGTTTAGATGTGTGCTCTAAGGGATAGTTCATTTAATTGTTTGAAAATCTAAGTCGCATAAATTCACTTACTTTACTTGATTTTATATACTGGTGTTGTCATGAGGCATTTACTACCTAAATAGCTATTCTATATTTTACAAAACTCTGGCAGTATGAATTTAAAATAAATCATCATGAGGCATGTTGAGTATATACACTGTGAATAATGCAAAGTTATTTTATTTAGTGTGTATTTAAAAAAAAATTAAACTATTTCAAATGTAATAATTTGAACGTGTGTTGAGCTTTTCTGTTTTCCCCCCTTTCTTGCTTATGCTCATTTCAAATATTAAAAATAAATAATGAACGATTTTAAACTCTCATCCAAAACTGTAATGCCTGTGAAAAGGGTTAATTAAAAGATATCGACAGCTTCAATGGTCTTCATTCAGTCACTTATTTAAGTGCTCACAGTGCTCAGAAGTGGTTACAAATGAGGTGAATGTTTGACCACTCGTCTATTGGCCTTCCTGGTTATGTTTCCTGGAAAATCTAGCATGCCCTAATTAATATTATTTTGCATGAAACTGGCGAAATACCATTGTAGATACCATTTAAAACCACTTTACCCTCATTTTTTTATGTAACATTTGCAATATACGTTGTACAATTAACAAAACTGCTTTTGACCATCTAGAAAATGTTAATACAGGTCCCGCATGCATCGACTGATAAATACCTACAACTTTCTTTTGCAGACCGCACTTGGGGCGGCTTGATTGGCCCACATGTGGTCTGCAAAAGGAGGCAATTTTTTGGCCAGGTCTGTTAAAATGTATCCATCCACTCAGCATTCAAGGGGCCTGTATTTAACATTTTCAAAATCAATAGTATAATACGTTTTTATTACGTTTATTGCAAACGTTAAACAAAGGTTATTTCAAGAGGGTAAAATGGTTTATAAATGGTTGTATTGACGTTATTAAAACGTTTTAAATAACCATTACAAAAACGTTTTAAAAGAAACGTTGCTGAAACGTTAAATTTTGGTTACATTTTCGTTTAAAACCTGTTTTTGGATAACGTTATAAAAACGTTATTCAGATGGGCAAAATAACGTTAATCTTACGTTATATTTTAACGGTTTTTTAACGTTGAAAACTAACCAATTTATAACGTTAATTAAACGTTTGCTTGCTATCTGGGAAGATATAATATTTCTAAACTAACTGGGTCAACTGTGCAGTGAAAGTCAAACGTTTATTTTACGTTTCAAACAAACAAAAAGGACCATAAATGAAGATTATATGTTATCAGTTCCTTGGGTTTTTTGTGCTTGCTTTAGGACCTCAAAAACTGGCTGAATAATCAACACAGTGACTGAGGTTGCTTTAAAAAAACTGAATCGCTAAATAATTTTTGCCCAACCTAATTGTAAAACAGCTTGTGACGCTGCGGGTTAGTGAACCGGTTAATCCCTATGCCAAAGGTTGCGGGTTTGATACCAGAGAGGGGTGAACTTATGTGACTTAGCTACAAGACTACTGAGGTAACTGAGGGTTTTCTCCGGGTACTGTGGTTTCCTCTCTCCCTTCAATAACGGTACTGGATGCAGTCAATCTAAAATTTGACAAATAAAAGTTTGATTTCCTTTCTGTCTTCTAACAGCAATCTCCCTGCCTTTACACCACATGTTTGAATGATAGATAGGTGTTTGTTGCGTGAGAGAGTAGGTGTAACATGTGAGCGTGTATGTTGGTACAGATCGCCGCGGTCTGAGTCTGGTTGGTGATTTGGGAAAAAAGAGCGTATATATCATCCAGTATTATTATTATTATTAGTCAAAGCAATACTCACAGTGGTAGCAAGAGTTGCAACAGAAGCCTCAGTCATGGTGGAAGTTGGCCGTGCAGCCCTAGCTTCCTCGTTCATTGACGGTATTGGTGAGGCAGAGTCCTTGGCGAATCGACGAGTAGCTGCTGCTATCAGGCCGTCCGACCACTCGAAGGTGTGTGGATCAGTCTCACCGTACAGCTCACCAAGCTTGACGCATTTGGGATTGACTGTGAAGGTCTCAACATGCCCTTTCTTCCCTCGGTTCTGTTGGATACAGAACAGAACTGCACTGTGAGCATTCATATGTGGACAGAAAATGTTTCTTATTATATTCAGTTAAGAGGTTCTACCTTTTTCTAGTTTCCTATTTTGTTTCTCTTTATCTCTCATTACTATCTAGATGACATAATTATGATCAGGACCAGAATGTAACATAGTATTTACAAAGTTATATTTTGGGAAATAAGATTCTATATCATTCTACAGAGTGCTCAATATGTTCCCCTATAGCCAAACTATGAAATTTCTCTCCTTTTATAATTAATTAACTCCTAACCCATCATTCCCTTCCACCCTCTCCCCTTATTAGATGTCAGAAGGCATGAATAAGGCATCAATAGGGCATCAATAACGCAATCTCTCCAGATTTATACAGAGGACTGACATTTAAAAACATGGTGAAGAGCTACAAAGGGAAGAAATTAAAAATAACAAACACCTTGGTTAAAAAGCTATGAATTTGCAAATTATTAAAATCTTATTTCAAGCAAAACCATAGACTGACAGACACTTGCTTGTAACTTTTAATAATGCTACCCAGTGTTAGAAAGTTTCATTATGATTAGTAGTAGTAGTAGTAGTAGTAGTAGTATAAGTAGCAGTAGTAGTAATAGTAGTAGTAGTAGCAGTAGTAGTAGTAGTAGTAGTAGTAGTAGTAGTAGTAGTAGTAGTACTGTTTACCTCTTCAACATTTTCTGTTGACAACATTTGTCTCATTCATAACAAAGTACAAATCTTCTTTACCATAAACATGCTAGGCCGCCGCATGTCAGGCTCTTGCTTGGCACCATCCTGGGGCTGAAGCATGGGAAGTAGGATAAGGGCCTTTTGCAGGATGTTGCGAACTGCAGTTTTTCCTCCTCCTGTTGGTCCCACGAGCATAACACCATGGCGCACAAGAACCTGTGAGTGAAGCTGCCGAACTTTGTCAATCTGGGACGGCCATTGCTGCAAGCCCAGGTCCCTGATGGACATGGAGATGGCTTTCTGCAAAAGAAGACAATCAATCAGTAAGTCAATTGGTAAGTCAGTCAAAACCATCAAACTAATGAATGTATTGTTTTATTTAAAAGAAAGACGAGAACAACCAAATCTATTCCTAAGTGAACAAAAACGTGTACATAGGTAAATCAAAACATGGTAGCCATAAAAACAAAACAAAACAAAAAACTCACATCCAAGCTGCCTTGATCCTGATCGGGCGGGGTGATTCCAGGAAAGAGATCCGCCAGAATGCTCTCGAAGAGGGGCACGTCTTCTGCAAGGTACTTGGGCAGGTTGGCATCTCGCAGAGAGTGGATCAGCACATGAGATTCATCTTCATCTGTGAGCTCTTTCAACAGTTGCCCACCCCTGAAAGTTAAGATAAAGTACGAAACAAAGTCAACACAATATGAAGAAGAAGAAGAAGAAGAAGAAGAAGAAGAAGAAGAAGAAGAAGAAGAAGAAGAAGAAGAAGAAGAAGAAGAAGAAGAAGAAGAAGAAAGAAGAAGAAACATTCATAAGCATTAAAAACTACCATTTAGAACCCCTTTTTCTTGCTTGTTAATTTCTCGAAACCAACAAAGACATGTGCAGCAAAATGGAATATAAAGTATAATACTAATTTACAAAAGAAAACTGACCTGTACCAACCCCAACATTATTGTTCTCTTTAACACAGTCATTTTCTTCCTCCTTCATATCGCTTCTTTCTCCTCTCACCACCAAAGAACAAGGCCTAATGTCCTAGTTATTGCATGAGCTTGTAGGACATACTGACTCTCGATCACCAACATCCAACATAAACAAAACACCAGCCAATCAAATAAATAAACCAACAAACAAAACATAAAAACAAATCTCACTTCATCTGGGCATGACGTCTACCATGCCCTGCCATGACAAGGACAGACTTGATGGCCCTCATGCCAAAGTCATAATGGTCTTGCTGAGATAGCTGTTTGCTGGCAAGCTGGTAGAGGTTGACAATCTTCTGAGACAAGGAGCGGGCTGTGACAAAGCCCTCAGAGAACAGCATGATCTCAGCGATCAAGGGGTAGTCAGGGACCATCATCGCCACTGAGCGGAACAAGGATTTCAGGTTGTCGGGCAGTTCCACTCTGCCTGCATATCTGTAAGAACAGAAAATGTGAACTATAAAACAAACACATAGTGATGCCACAGTCTGCAAAAGCTTGTTAATATATTACAGAGATATTCCAGGTTAGCATCCTTCAGCCCTCATGTTAAGGGTAAGGATAGGGACAAAATTATTATCTCTTTCAAGAAATTACATTGTGGTGTACAATCAGCACAATACACATTACACTAACAATAACAATGTTAACTGACATTGAGAATAAAACTTTGTTGTTACAAATTCAACTATTGTGCAAGTATCATACAAGTGGACATTGGATTGAATACAAATACGATACAAATATTACAACTTTATTATCTTTATGAGAAATTGCAACATAGTGTACATAATACGATCAAAAACTGCAGGATTCTAATTTGCATAGTCAAATAGTGCATACATGCACACCAACCTATTGTACAATTGGTTGAATTTATTATCTTTTAATCAGACGTAAATAATGTGGTATAACGGGTTTTTAGATCTCAAGGTACGAATCTTAGGCATTCTGAAGCGCTGGTCGGAAGGTAAGAGCTGGAAGTGGCGAGAAAGCACATGACTTTCATTGGATGATGGAAAGAGCTTTTTGCACATTACCCCTTTCATACAGCACATGCAGTCTCTCTAGTTTTACACCCACAACTTTCCCACAAACATTCACCACTCCATCAAGCAAACTTCTGTTCTTCATGCACAAACTTCCATACCAGCAAATAAAAGATAAAGTAAGAATTGACTCGATTAAAGCAGTGTAAAAGGTCTGAAGGATGCGGTATTGACTTGAAGGTTTCTGAGTTTCTGAAGGCAGTAGATTCTAGATTGACATTTTTTGTGAATGGCCTGGGTGTTAGCAGTAAAATTCAGTTTGTCACCAATAATGGTTTTGAGGTATCTGTACTGACTTACTTTCTCGACATAATCAATGAAAAGGTCTGGAATGGGAGAGGGGTTTCTACGGAAGTCTATTACAAGTTCTTTGGAATTTTTCACATTTAAATCCAGGTTGTTCTGCCTGCACCGAGAGCTGAATCTTTTAACTTTATCGAGTACACAGAGTCTGAGTTTGAGAGGTCCTCAAGAGCAGAGTAATCAGTGTACTTTATGACTGGAGTGGCGTCAGTCCCACGGGAATCATTGGTGTATAGTGTAAAAAGTACAGGGGATAGAACTGTGCCTTGAGGTGCCCCAGTGGATGCTTGTTTCCATGAAGAGAAAAGGGTTTGAAAACGTACGACCTGAGATGTATTCACTAGAAAGTTCACGATCCACAGGGCGTCAAAAAGGGATAGAATAGTGAAGAAGATTTTGAGCCATCAGGTGAGGTTGTATGGTATTGAAAGCAGAGGATAAATCTATTAACATAATGTAGATGAAAGAGTCTGTTATTTCAAGATGTTTGTAAGCATTGTGAAGGAGTGTCAGAGTAGCGTCATCAGTACTTTGGCTGGATTTGTAAGCAAACTGCAGAGGGTCAGAGAAAGGCTAAGTATGACAGAGGAGATGAGACAGACTAATTCGTTTCAAGCATTTCATTGCAATAGAGGTGAGGACCACAGGGCAGTAGTTGTTAAACTGTTTGGGTTTGCAGTACAGGGCATATAGTTGAGAGTTTCCATAGATGTTTTAAATGGATTGCTTGATAAAAGCCTTGGCATTTCAACATTGCTGCATCTCCAACAACAAAAATGTGTAAATGCACATTTTCTAATTGAAAAATCGTATGCTTGCATAATATGTAGGCACTATGTCCTAAAGTTTTACACTAATTACAGTAAAACACACATCAAGCAGACATCTGAACATCTGGTTCAAAGAAAATCCTATATATTTAAGTACAAATCAAGTCAACTTTAATTAAATATCCCAAATCTAAACTAGACAATGATTTGAAAGTAGAAGTTGAGAAAACATAATAAATAAATATATGATATGTAACACATTAATTAATTCCCAGCAAAATAACTCGGTGCAAACACAACAACAAAATGAATACAGACAATGTCAACCATTAAACAATAAATCTATGGAACACTGACGTTGGGTTCATGGTGATGAAGTAGGCGCAAGTCACGTTGAGTTTGATGTCTCTGCCCTCAAACATAAAGCGCAGGGAGGAGGAATCCTTTGCCGACTTGATGGTGAGAATCTGCTGTGCCACCACAGACAGCACCTCAATGTCGATGCGGTTGAACTCATCAAAGCAACACCAGCTGCCGGACTGCGCCAAACCTGAGAAAAACTTGCCAAGAATCTGCAGAAAAAACACACTTTAGTTTATTTTAATTAATGTCAAAGTTATTTTGAAACATCAATCTAATTTAATTCACAGTATGCAGACATAATTATGAGCCTGAAAAACTTTAACCACCAAATTCAAGACTGATATAATGAGAGTTAAAACTGATTCAATCAAAGTCTACTTCCCCAAAGTGAAACCAGAAGGGCAAAGCCCATATGACTCACAAGCTCCTTATGCAAAATGCAATATTTAACATGAAAATGAGTGCCAAAGAAAAGAAAAATAGAAACAGTGACATATAAATGACTTGGAGGACGATATGCTGACCAGCGTTTTAAAGTTTGCTGATGACACTAAGATCTACGGCGACGTCTCCGACCCAGCGGGGAGCGACAAACTACAGCATGACCTTAAGGTAGCAGAAATGTGGTCAGAGAAGTGGCTGATGCAGTATAACGTGGACAAGTGCAAGACTCTGCATGCAGGCCGTAAAAATACTTGTCATGTTTACACGCTGGGAGGACAAGAACTTGGAGCAGTGGAGGAAGAAAGGGACCTAGGCGTCATCATGCACAGGTCACTGTCGGTCAGTCGCCAGTGCTGCGAGGCAGCAAAACGAGCCAACAGAGCAGTGGGGCAAATCATGCGAACAGTCACAGCCAGAACTAAGGAAGTTATTGTCCCACTCTACAAATCAATTGTACGATCACACCTGGAGTATTGTATCCAAGTATGGCGACCTTACCTCAAAAAAGACATCGCAGAGTTGGAAAAGGTGCAGAGGAGAGCTACGAGATTGATCACAGGGATTGGTCACCTGCCGTACGATGAGAGACTAGCTTTTTGCAATTTGTAGAAATTAGAAGAAAGGAGAGACAGGGGAGATCTCATCGAGACATTCAAGATCATAAAGGGGCTTGAAAAAGTTTCTGCTGACAAATTTTTTACTTCATGCCAGTCATCATTCTACCATAGAGGTCACAGCAACAAACTGTTCAAAGATAGGTCTAGACTGAATCTCAGAAAGAACTTTTTTTCACAAAGAGTTGTGAACCCATGGAATGCACTGAAACAATCAATTGTTGAAGCTGAAACCGTTAACCAGTTCAAAAACCGCCATGATAAAGAGACAGTTAAGGGGGTTAAAATAAGTTCTCAAACTTCCTACCCCGTCGGCCGCGCTCAGTGGCCACTCAGGTAAATTCAGGTAAATGCAAAAGAAATATCGACTTTAATCTTTCTATGCTCTTGACCCTCAGATGATTTTGATCTCTGGCTCCAAATATACTCGTGTATGATTAAATAACTTGCAGCAAAAGTTGTATTATGTAAAATAAAACCCAGTGACCTTGGGATGACCCTATCATTCAGTCACTTTGACCTTGGGATGACCTTAACCTTCATATGACCTCGACTCTCATGCTCATGTATGATCAAATAACCCAGAGTTGTTGCATACTATGGATTAAATAGAGCCATTCCACTGTATGATGACCTACTGTTTGTATGTTTTTGCAAGGCTTTAAATGATCTTGACCTTCAAGATCAACAAAAAAAAAAACTGAATCATATATGAAAGAACAATCCATCATCTCTAAATACAACAAGTTTGAAATTTGTGTCTCATTGATATTTATCATCCATCAAAGAATAATAAGTTCAATATTAATAATCCAGACAAAAAGTGAAATTTTGTTTAAAAATTGTCATTTATTGACTAACATTTGTTGACCCTGTGACCTTGACTTTGAAGATAAGTCATTCATTTGCTGATTATGTATGAGGTCTCATGGAGATACACCATCTTATCACGATTGGTTGTGATAGCTGAATTAGGTTCTGAGATATTAATCCACTTGAAAATTGTGCACATCCAGACGGCAGATGGTTCATGGCGGACTGACAGACAGATGGATGGACGGAAACTCTTTTTTTATTTAAATGTAATTTTTGGACTATTTAGGATTAATCTTACACAGATTTGTAAAGCATGGACCCTCACAGCAGATCTCCAACGAAGAATACAAAGCATGGAGATGAGGTGCTACAGAAGACTTCTGTGCATTTCCTATACCCAACACATCACCAACGTTGAAGTCCGACAGACCATCACACAAGCCATTGGACAACACGATGACCTGCTCACAGTGGTGAAGAAACGGAAACTCCGATGGTATGGCCACGTCACCAGATCATCAGGCCTTGCAAAGACCATTCTGCAAGGCACAGTGCAAGGAGGTAGAAGAAGGGGGAGACCGAAAAAGAGGTGGGAGGACAACATTCGAGAATGGACTGGTTTGACACTGAGCGAAGCCATGAGGGCTGCTGACAGAGAAAGATGGAGTATGCTGGTTAAGCGATCATCTGTGGTGCCCCTACGACCTTCGGGTTATGGGACAGGATAGGATAGGATAGATTTGTAAAAACGTTAAAATATTTTTGGGAGGGCGAGTATCTATACACTCACATTGCCCTGCATGTGAGTCAAAAATGGATGTAATTATGAGCTTGCAGATGATATTGAGTTTGCAGATGATATTCATTGAACAGAGCTATACAAAAGGTATTCGTGGTGAGCTTCTGTTTATTTAGCAAGGATAAAGATTTCATTTTATAATATACTTTAAAGTCTGGCATGACAGCAATTTACAAACCTAATAACAAATAACACACAAGACACATTAACATAAGTTGTGGTATTTTTTCCTTGATTTGCTGAGGCACACCTCTTGTCTTATTTTACATGTTATAGCTCACCTTGTAATCAAGGCCCTCAGAACAGTTGAACACAACGCACTGTTTCCCCATGGCCTGAAAACAGAACACAGGAAAATTAGTTAAAACTGTCCACACACAAAAGAAATCTTTCACAAATGGGTCATCATAATGGCTTAAAAGCAAACCTACCCCATCTCCTTTCTTTTGGCAAGACTGCCTACCCAGTGTGCTTTGCACAAACGTTTGCCGCCCTATTCGTTATTTTATTTCTGCCTGGTCACAAGGATAACTCAAAGCTCACCTTGGCCAAATCTTTGACAGTCTCAGTCTTGCCGGTACCTGCAGGACCTGCAGGGGATCCTCCAAGGTTGAGGTGCATGGCACCAGTCAGAGTCAGGTAGCATCGGTCAGTCAAAGGAGTGATGACGAGACGAGGGGAGCAGCCAAGGTACTCATAGCCATAATGGAAAGCTGCATTTGACTGAAGTACCTGACAGTTGTTTGTGGCTTCGTCCCACTCAAACCGCAGTTGTCTGCAAGATAGGAAAATAATAACTAAACCACAGCGTCAGTCAAAGCCAATGTGACAGTGATGATAATAGTGATGATGGTGATGATGATGGTGATGGTGTCTATATGTTCAGAACCCTTATCCAATAGCACTAATAATATTCACAGGAGCACAAAGAGAAGCAAAACAAAGTGCACATTCAAGCACAACAACTGTTATAAAAGTTACCAAATAAAAAAAAAGAGTTTAGGCCTTGTGCTAGCATTTTTACTTTACATTTGTGCATATGAAAAATTACAACCACTTTCACAAAACGGTGTAATAATTGTAACAAAAATGAGCATCGCCTATTGAAAGAATGTCTGAGTAAAAATGTTGCAAGTAAACAAACACCTGTTACTTACTTCCTCCATTCAAAGTCAGTGGGCTTGCGAACACGTTTGCCGATAAGACCAGTCACAATGTCACGATTGTGCACGGTGATGGTGAGAAGAGCCTCAATGCTGAGGCGTTGGAAAGAGACGAGCGGGGTCATAACCAGACCTGCCAGCTCATTGAGTTTGCTGATGACGTCCTCTCGAGCACCTACCAAAGCTGTGTGAGCTTTCTCTTGTTCTAGAGCAGTCATCACGCTCTTGTTGAAGTTGATCTGGGTCTGTGAACATGGAACAAACAAAACAAGAAAAAAACCCATGATTTGTAAACCTAAAGTGTCGGCAGCACTTGGACAAATTGTTCTGTCTTTTCTTTAATGTTCTTATTCATTCATTCATATATATATATATATATATATATATATATATATATATATATATATATATATATATATATATATATATATACATACACACCCTCATGCTACAAATATCCCACTACAAACTCTCCTCTGCGGGTTGTCAACCCTTCTCAGTGCTTGGTTCTTCAACTTGGAACTCTCGTCCTCTCTCTTTCTTCGCAGCTCTCAGAACATAGTCACTCTAAAGCCCAACTTTAAAACTCATTTATTCCTTATAAATGTCTGATCTCGTCTCCCATCACCAGCAACATTCCTTCTGATTCAGGCCACAGCTGTCACACCCCAAAGCCCCATACCCATCACTCCTTAGCTGCTTTCCTCCTCCCCCTCCCTCCCTTACCTTTTATACTTTACTTGTAAATATTCTTTGTCATGTTTGTATTATGTCTTTGCCTAGTTTATTAGAGTCTTGTTTTTGTTTCACTTCTTTTTGTATGTATTTCGGTGTTAACGTTAAGTATACATGAGTGAGAACTGCGCTTTGGACTGATGTCGTTAGGAAAAAGTGCTATATAAATAACCTTATTATTATTATTGTTATTATTATTATTATTATTATTATTATTATTATTATTATTATTATTATTATTATTATTATTATTATTATATAAAGCAAAACAACTCTGAACTTGTTGCAAACATATAATTATAACCACCCAGAAATTTAAAAAAAAAAAAAACTTCCCTATAGCTCAATCATGATCGAGTGAGTTAGCTTAAGGCAGTCAGAATCATGTTCAGGTGACAATATGATAACACTTCAAAACCTGCACAGCTCGAAGTAGTAATACTGTAACTGTGATTCGTTTAGAGGCTTACCACAGTAAGCACCACTTGTCCAGGGTGCTTCAAGACCCAGTCCACTTGCGGAGTATCAAGCCAGTCTGCCATGCCAAGCTTGAGGTGTCTAAAACGAACAAGAACATGGGAGATTTATTTTAGTATAGTATTCATACAGAAAAAACTAAAATAGTGGCTGATATAGAAAACTGGTAGCTGAGATTTGGCAGGGTAGAAAGAGTGAAAGTAGAGATTTGGTGGAAAAGATAGAAAGTTTAAAGGATAATACCAAATAGAAAGACAACTCACTTTTTCACAGTCTCAAACATCCCAGACTCCACGGTACCGAGCCACTGTTCTACAGGTCCTCTGGCTCGCACATTTCTGAAATAATAAAGACATATAATTATGAAGGCTGCAGTAGTATGTGTGTGAAAGTCTGGATAGGGCAGCCCAGCAAATCTTGTAGTACTTTTTTTCCCCTTCCATCTGCATAGCTGTCAGCAGTTATACATTAACAATTCAGGTTAATATTCAGCTTGTTTTTGCAATTTTGCAATGTTACAATATTTTATCTTGGCACATTTACAACCAAGCGTTTCATTTTACCTTGGCATGTTGATGACCTCTTGCTCAGCGGAGATGATGGCCTTGACAGTGGGTGGTTGCCGTGGCAGCTGGCGGATGTCCAGGTGCTTAATGTTGCCGAAGCATTTGCCCAAGTGAGGCTGGACAGCATTGGGGTCTTTTGACTGCGCCAAGATGTCCAACAGCTCATCGTTGCTCAGGAAGTAAAAGCGCGGGAAGACAAACCTCTTGGTCTCCAGATAATCCTGAATACACAACAAGAAAATAAGCACTATTTGTGCATATTAGTCAGAGAATGATTAATGTGCATGAACATGCTGCTGGTCCGAATGTTAAGTTTTACTGATCATCTTCGCACACACAAAAAACCATCCGATTTAAGATTTATTAGAACCATCAAAAATCTAAACAGCCACAAACAATTCTAATATGTGTCACAAAAGACAGGCATTAATAGAATCGTTTCTCCAGACAACTGTAAATTTTCATCACAAAATAATGTCAAACGTTTGCTTCCTCAAGGCCCAGTCAGTCTTACTGATTAAATCATACAATTTGTTCCATGCAATTTGTTATCAGGACTGGTGGCATGAAGCACCGGTCACATGCTAAAGTTAATTCCATACAACAGAGGCAGAAGTTGGTTTTCACTGCAGCTTGCTCATGGGCTTCTTTCCTTGTTCCTGTTGTTGCTACGTACATGTTGTGAAAGCTATGGCCAACAGTTCGAGTTCAAGCTGTTCGGAGGACAGTGAGAGAGTAAATTGTTTGCCATATTTTGCTGTTTTAGTAGCAGATTAGGAGGAAATTCAACAGAGACAGAGACAATGGTGGGTATGATCATTTCGTCAGTCGCAATGTCAAGGATGCTCAGCATGTTCTGATTGGTCCGAACTTATGATTATATCGCAGTAAATAGAACATGTTCTATCCTCTGAATCTATGATGGATTCGCATGAGATTTTATCGTAAGCTTGTTGTACAGCTTATTGCAGCATGTGACCGGGTAAATCTTATGAGAATCGGTAGGTCTTCACTCACCTCGAGACACTTTTGAATCTTCTCCAGGCTGGCGTTTGCCTGTTGCAGTGTGTCCAGGGTGCCTGGAGTGATGGCCGCTCTCAGGGCGTTGGGTCTGTCCTCCACACGACGCATGATCTCCTTCCATGACTTATCCACAAATGAGAACATCTTGTACTCACTGGGCAGTTGCCTAGCAAACAAGGAAATGGAATAGAAGATTTTTTATGTTAATAAACGTCTAGAGAAACGGATCAGAAGATTTTCACTTAAACGAAAGTGTACAACAGCAATGAAACGCATTTACTGAGGTTTTAGTTTGTGATATGAACTGAACACCTCCACAGCATACATAATTCTAGCATCTACATACATCATCATGTCAAGCATTCCTGTGCACATCAAATTTAAACGACACTGTACATGGTCAATAGGTTTTGACTTTGCAGTGCTGAACCCAAGAAGATGTTTGTACACACAGAAAGAAACAAGAAAAATAAACAACAACAAACAGATACCTCTGAATATCAGGAGTGCTGAAAATTTGTTCCAGGTAGAGCCAGTTCCTCTGACAGTTGAGCCACTCATCAAGGGTGCGAGAAAACACCAACAGCTTTCTCTCCCACTCTTCTACCTGGGCCTAGGAAAAACACCATTTTATAATGTTATTTTAATTCCTTCAAAAATGTCACTCTGTGCTAATAATAATAGTCAGATCTGATTGTACATTGGAAGTAAGCATGCCTACAAAGAATTTCCAAGTAATATTCACACAACAGCTACACAGAATAAGAAAATCTTACAAAAACATGTTTCCAACTTTGGTATTGGAAATTCCAGGCATACGTTTCACTACAAAGTACCATGTAATAAAATATAACTTTATTGCCCCATTATAAAATGTAAAGTTCAATGATTCTGGTACCAGGCGCATCACAATAGATATTTATGCCATCTGCAAACCAATGAATTTTAAACACTCTATCAGAACTTCAAAATATGATGGTCCTTCAAAGCCTTTGTCTGCAACATTACAGCAGCTGACCCCTATCCATTTTCATTTCTTTACTATTGTTTGATTTAGTGTTTTGCAAGGTCCTCATATGCACCAAGCATTCATTTTTGGATGCGTGCAAATGGACATCATCACCAAGATACCTACCTTGATAGGACCAACATAGCGAGACCCACGGATGGTTCCGATAGTGACCTGGCTCTCTTCCAGCTGAGCCATGATTTCATCGGCTCCATAAATAATGAGTGTGTCTCTTCCGGCGTGAGGAACCAGTCTGAAGTCTGTTGACTGCCAGAGATCCACAATCTGTCACAAGGAAAGAACAAAAATTCTCCATCATCAATATAAAAGACGTGAAAATAATTAAAATGTAAAAAGGATTGCAATCAACACAAATGAAACTTGTTAAACCACTGTGTAAAGCACTTCCAAAATACAACAAGTGCGGCTCTCTCAGTATAGAAACAAATTTGGCTGAAAATAACAGAAACAGGGGACTCTATAACAAAACATTTTTGTGTTAGGTAGTGACGGAATTGCAGAAACTAATAAAACCATGTAGTTACTTCTCAATATTCAGTTTACATGAATCACGAATATGGATGGATCAACAAGTGTCTGGATCCTAATGCCAAGTGGATCAAGAATCATATTTCTCACATGCAAAATATCAAATTGTGATTTTTTTTAAAAACATGCGTTACCTTCTGAAGCATGAGCTCCAGGGTTGCTTCATTGCTGGCAGTGGTAGAAATGTCTTGGATCTTCTCCTTGTGTTTGAAAATCTGAAACAAGCAGCAAATAAAAGCACATCACCAAACATTGCTGGCTAGAAAGTAAAATATAAATAATACAGTGCAAGATAAACACACACAAACTATCTAACAAGTTTTGATAATACAAACTGATGAACAAAGTTAAAAAAATACAACACACCCACACAAACAAAAACAAATGCACTCACACAGTCAGTCAGTCAGTGTTTGTTCTATTCTCCCCCTCTCTCTTTCTCTTCAAGATCTTACTGCATGTGTAATCTATTAAAACAATAAAACATTGCCCTAATTGACTAACACAACATACAATCTTTCTGTTGTTCGAACACTCTTATTCTCTGCTTTTTGCACCTACTTACTGCATGTATTTAATTCAAACAAACAAAAAAATGTTGCCCCCCAAAGTGATTAACAAAACACACAATCGCTCTTTTGCTCAAACACTCTTATCTCCTTTTTCCTCTGTCTTCTCTCTTTGAATGTACGTACATTCATCTCCAAGAGATTGCCCAATGTGAAGGCCTTGTCCCTGCTGATAGCCTTGTTGATGATGCGCTGGATGGACTCCCAATGGCGCTGTCGCAGAGATGGGTTGCGAAGGCTGGTGATGACAGGCATGCCTTGCTTGAAGTCCATCACTTTGTCTTTTAGCTGGGGCAGGACCTCATTGTGGGGCAGTCCTAAAAGGATATAGGACCAAATATATTTTTTTAAAATTTTGTCAGTGAACAGTTATTACTCATATACCACCCATTTTGTATAAGAACTACCACTTTTTTATTTTCTGATTAAACTAAACCTAAAGACTGGATAATGTAAAGCTACCGGTGCTACTATACATTAATGTACATTTTCTGCCCATCCCTAGCTAATGACAATTCAACACTCTTTTGCTACATTCTCTAGAAATATCTTCTGATCTATGTCAGAAGTATGTACAGAACCCTCTCCCTCCTAAAAATCTTTCTCTAAATACCGACATTTGTTATCAAAAGCTCCCATATGCAATACACCAGATTTCAAGTTCAGTTTTTGGCAGTAATAAAAAAATACCTGAGTATCAAACCTGCGTGCTGAAAATCAATGGATGTTCCATTTATTACTGATAAAAGAAAAACGTACAATACAGTACAAGACAACACTTCTGCATTTCCTGCAAACCTAATTTGTAACAACAAAAGCTCACCCTTTTCAAGCATGTAGACAGTCTGTGTGAATTTGTTGACGTTTTTCTGCAAAGACTCCACATTGACAGAGTCGAAGGATGTGGAAGTCCACTCGTTCACCAGGCGAGTCCACTCTTCCATGGACTGCCATAGCATGCCCCGCAGCATCAGGTCTCTCTCAATCTCTGACAGATCAGTCTGTATTTCCTGCGCACTGTTGTCTGACTTCTTGTCCGCCATCAGGAGGCTGATGAAAAGAAAGATTTACACACACATTTAGAATTTGGAGATTTTTGGAGTCAAAACAACCGTCATCCAATATAATAACACTGTTTTAAAAAACAGTTTTTAAAAAAAAGTAGGAACTCAACAAAACAAAACAAACTAAAATCACATAAAAGAAGCACAGCAATGTCAAACCAGTTTATCTACAAAACAAACACCTTCCAATGTATTAACAAAAACAAACGCACACAAATTTATCTACAAAACAAAAATAAATAAATAAATAAATAGCTAAAAAGGAATTTGAATTTTAAATAGGATCGTGGGTTAAATTAATTGGCAATTTTAAAATGATTACAGTTATTTCGGGGAGGGGCAGGGGAGGGGGAGGGAGAGTGGAAAGGATGGGGCAGTTAGAATGTTGTTTTAGTTGGTGGTGGTGGTAGTGGTATGTGTATCTGTGTATGTGAGAGAGAGAGAGAGAGAGAGAGAGAGAGAGAGAGAGAGAGAGAGAGAGAGAGAGAAAGAGACAGAGACAGAGAGAGAGACAGAGACAGAGAGAGAGACAGAGAGAGAGAGAGAGAGAGAGAGAGAGAGAGAGAGAGAGAGAGAGAGAGAGAGAGCAAAACAAACCACCACTCCTCATGATTTATAAATATATGTGTGGTCATCGGGAAATACATTTTAATGTGTAGCCATCTTCTTTCTTTGTCACTACTCACTCAGGATAGAAGCCTCTCTTAGTCTGAGAGAGGGAGCTGCCAAAGCGCTCCTGGTAGCTACCGTAACTTCTGGCACGCACAGAGAGTGACTGTACTTCTTCCTGCAAGTTCTGGATGGTTTCAAGCGCTGACACCGCCATGGTTTCTTCATGCAACAAGTCTGGGTCTTGAACCTGACATTAAGATAGAAGAACGCTAGAACTCAATAAACACACTGAATCAACCAAAGCTTTTTAGTTTTGAGGTTAGGTCAGCCAGGCTAGCTATAAATAGCTTCACCGATGCTACCTTTCCTTTCCTTTCACTGGAAGGGCCGCAGCCAGCAAAATGTGGAGGCACTAAACAGTGAGCTGGTGTGTAAAGATGAGTCATTTCAACACTGGCGTAAGATGACTGCAAGCTTATCTGGTGTGTAGCTCTCTTTATATTGTAACTGAGCATGGACAATGGAAATAGCACTATAGAAGAAGTCATCATCATCATCATCCTCATCATCATATCATTATCATCACATCATCATCAAAGAATTAATTTTTATGAAAGGGTTGAAGATTTACCTTGCTCTTAAGTTCCATGAGCTTGCTGCGAATGTTGCTGATAAGCGTGTCCAGTTGAGAAGAGAACTTGCGGATGTTGTCATCCTTCTTCGCTTCACAATACAGAATTGTGGACTGAAAACAAAAACAAATGAATCAACATTATTTTATTTCCTGGGATTGCGTGTCTTTTATACGCACAATTAACAATCATAATTACATTCATTCTCAACAATTCATTCTCAACAATAAAAACCATACCACAACATTACTGCAGGACTCTGTTTGTTTATGTTTTGTTTGTTTTTAAAGTAAAAAAAAAATACTTAAGATATTTACTGTCTTTAGGCTCATAGATGAGAAAATGTTAAAGTAATATAAAACCATGTACATTAAAATCAAGACATAAATATGATTCTTCCAGTTGTAGTTACAAATACACTTTCTACATTTTTGTTCAAAAAAACATTACCTAGAGATGTTGAAAGCTGCAGTTATATTCCCCAGAGATGTTGAAAGTTGCAGTTTTAAGTACACAATCAACAAAACCACTTTCAACGTGAAAAAGGGTTGGGGAAGGAAGTACACGACAACTAAACACCAAATATGATGCAAATTTCATATGGTTCACCAAATTACCTTGAGATGCTGAAAGCTGGGAGACAGGGTCTTGTACAATGCGAGATCCTCAGGTTCCACTGGGACACCATAGTCTCTGGCGATGGTGAAGAGCTTGTTGACGATGGTGAACTCTTTCTCCAGGGCAGGCAGCTCTGTGGACATGCGGCCAAGGAAGGACAGATGGTCGACAAACTCTTCCACAGTGCTGGGGAACTTGTCCAGGCGCTGTGAGGCTCCCTGGATATATCAAACATTAAAACAATGATAATCCGCTTTTTCATGTTAAAATTAAGTTGATAACGTGCTTTTTTGCTGCCTGGGTATCAAACCAAACAAAACTACAACAGAAAAAAGTCTGCTTTCCTATGTTAAAAAATTAAGACGACTGCTTGCCTTTTGCTCCTTGTGTATAAATCAAATAAAAATTACAACACAGAAAAATCTGCTTTCCCATGTGTAAACATTGATGATAATTTATTGAACACGTTCATAAGCATACAGGCCTATATAGAAAAACAAATATATATATATATATATATATATATATATATATATATATATATATATATATATATATATATATATATATATATATATATATATATATATATATATATATAACACAATAATGTACAAAATGGCCACCCAGAAAACAACTGTCGTAAGTCATCATTACGCTATTGCAAGTTACAACGGTATAGTATTTTGGGATGATAAAACAGTCCAACCTGAAAACTACTTTTCAGTAGAAGTATTATTAGCAAAGAAATCCTCTCCCTCTATAAAAATATACTTAGTGTCTTTGCCTTCTCCACTTCCCTCCCCCACTTCCCCTCTCCTCAAGACAAACTACTGGAGATAAACAAATGAGATAGATGGATTAAACAGACACAGACAGCCATACAAGCTATTAGATTAATGAGACGGATTAAACAGGCAAAGACAGACACACAGGCTGTTAGACTAATGTTGATCATGATGTAGTGCTCGATGCGCATGCAGTGAAAAAGAAAATTATCCAAAAATGTATAAAAAGGTGAATGAATCAATACACAAAGAAACAAGTAAATAAAAAAAATAAACAAACAAACAAACAAATAAAAAAGATCCACCACCCACCTTGATGATGGTAAGCAGATCATCATTCCGTTTGTTGGAGATGACTGGCAAGCGCTGGTGAACGTCGGTGACCACTTTCTGCGGAAATGGCTTGCTCGCATCATAGAAACCTTCCGCTCTCACTCTGACCATTGCTACACGTCGAGTCATCACCATGCCTTTCATGCGTCGAAGCTGTTTATCATTTTTTTTAAAACTACAATTAATAATAAGAATAATAACGATTATGAACAGATATGACTAATTCCTTTACCTCAGGTATATGATCGTCCAAAAGTTGTATGTCTAAATAAAACTTGAAAATTTGTTTTTTTATCTGAATACTCATTGGATTGTTTTGTTGCCAAACTATCTTAACCATACATCAACAACTTACAATAATCATAAAAATTTAACATACCATTTCACTGTAGGTGCCCAATATTTGGTTGAAGTCATCTGTGGACCACGCCTTCTTAGCCATTGACGCCTCTACATTCATCTCACGGGACTGGTCTACCATCTGGCAAAACTGGTGATAATTCTGCAAGCGAAAGAAACAAAAAAGTGTGGTATGCCATTTGCTTTACTCAATCATAAATCTTAGTCTAATATCACGTTTGATAAAAAGATGTTATATAAAATATAGCCGGATCTTTGAATCTTTGATGTAGAAGGCCGTCAGGCCTGGTCATCAGTCCTCATCAAGTATAACGGAACCTTCTTTATGCAAAACATTCTTCATACAAAGAAGTTACAAGTCTTCAGTTTTATTTTATAATATAGCAATTAAAATTAACCCATTTTTTGTGTGGCTGATGACAGCTCATCAGAAGTTCTTAGACTCATATTTACAAGTGTGACAAATTCAGCGCCTTACTATCAGCATTCAGAAAATCCGTTTAATATTACAAATACAAAATGTGCTTTTCATTTGCCTCATTTGTGAAACCATACCATATTTCCTACCTTCCTACATAGAAAATAATCCTGAAATATTAGTACATGTATAACAATTATTGGGAAAAGACGGAATTAAACTTCATATTTTATTAATATTTATAGTTAAATAGGAATTATAACATATTGTATATTATATGATTTAGAAGGTTATTTGGGAATGTAGAGTTTATACCTAATTAATTAATTTCACTAATCAAGTTTTAATTAAGTGTATGAATTTTGTGGTTTCAATCTTGCCTTTGTTCTTCAAAGCATATAAATAGGTGGGAGTATGTTCTAGGACTTTGTTTTGTACTCAAGACTCAACTGGTGGAGAGGTTTGAAGAAGTTGCTGTGAAGCATTTTACAAAAATTACAAGACCTAATCCAGGTCTTGTGTTTTATCAGAGTCACTGAAGTCATGAAACAGGGATTTATTTATTTATTTATTTAATCGTTCTTATATAGTGCTTTTCCAGCTCAAGAGCTGCTCAAGGCATGGGCCGATACAAGATTTTACTCAAGCAGTCCGATGCGCCAACTTGCAGCCTTTGGGCGCATCGTAATAACGCTCCAGACAACTGAGCACAATCCTGGGCAACCAGTGATGGGGGAGAAGGACCTAGGCGCATGATGGGTGTGTTCTTGTCACCGCCTGTTACGTTGAAACGCGCACGATAGATGCGATTTTTTTATTTTGCAAAGCATGCAATAATAGAGTGTATTTACCTTTGATTTGATTTTGCGTTGTTGTTAGAAGAAGCTTTGTATAGCGTTGATAATTTTAGTTGGTCGATATTATTTGAGAATTTTCTAGAGTTGGTTGTTTACTATCGATCGAAGTGTATGGATAATTCTAGTGGTAACTAAAGAAGCTTCCATCCCAAATAAGGTTGTATGACGCGAGACAGTGATGACGAAGTTAATTCTGATTGGTTATAATTGTGTCTTGCCCGAATGTTTTTTATTTCTCTGGAGTTAGAGAGACTATATAAGTGCCGCACTGTTTCAAAAGAGTTGTTGTGTTGAAAGTAGAGGATTGTTGTGTTGAAAGTAAAAAGTTGAGAGTGGAAAAAGCGATTGTATGCAGTTGTTGATGTTCGCTGAATAAAGTTGGAAAACTACATACGACGACTTCTGCCATGTTGATGAGTGAGCAGGCTGCGTGGATAAACGAATCTGAGTTACACTTATCAGATTTCAAGCATCGGGGCTGAATCAACTGATAAAAAATAACATCGAATGTAACACTGGCACTCACCCGTCTATGAGCGTCAGGATCTTTAAAGTCCATTATGATGGAATGTATGCGACACAGACTGGACCTCGGTTTATACTCTCATCCGATGGAGTAGGAAACGGGAGTAAAGTGTCTTTCCCAAGGACACAACACAATGCCCCGTCCTGGGCTCGAACCCGGGACCTTCAGATCCGCAAGCCAAAGCTCTACCATTAGGCCACCATGCCTCCCAGGATCTTAGAACATTTTGTGTTGAGTAATTTTAGGAAGTTTTGCACTGAACGGTTTGATCAATTACAAATAGTTGAGTGAAGAAATAAACATAAGATTCTCATTGTCCTAAATTGTGTTATTGTTTCATTCTTTTATTTTACTCTTTCACTCACTTAGTCCTATCTCCCTTTACAGTCTATGTCACAGCCTGCCCATCTCTTTTTTGTAACTATAATTGTAATCCATCAGAGTAAAGAGATAAAGTTACAAAGCAAGCACAATGTTACAGATAATTTTCAAAAATAGCTTAAATCAGTATGATAAGTATCTACCATGATTTACGAAGAATAAAACAATACACCTACTGTAATGTACTGCCTCAGCAGTTCCATCTCCGTATCCACATAAGACTGGATTCCTGACAGTAAGCGTTGGTAGGCAGGGTCATCATGAAGGATGAGGTCAAGGTCAGGCCAAGGTCGCTGCATCTCTTTCTTCTCTTCCTCTTCTTCCTTGTCAAAGTTCAGGCGCAGGTCATTCTTGGGAGGTGAGTAGAACACCGCCAAGCGTGGCTCCCTCAGCATGGGAACAAACTTGGCTGAAAAAAAAATCGCACCAAAATAGTCAAACAAAGACACTATGAGTTGAAATCTTGTGTAGGGTTTTCCCTGGCAAAAAAGTAAATAAATATGAAGAAAAAAAAAGATGAAAAACAAAATAAATGTGAAAATTACACTCACAGCTCTTGAGTGAATCGATGAGTAAATTACAGAATAAATAAATAAATTAAACTTACACACTGTGTCCTCGAAGATGCCAATCATGAAGCTCACGCTCTCATTAAAATCGTCAGAAGATGGGGAGAGACTGATAAACGCTTTTTTGCTGTATACCTTCTCCGATTTCTCCTGACTGAAAAAGAAAAGCAACCTGTTGTACAACTGTAAATCAAACACAAGACAAACCACAAACAAAATAAACAACAATGATAAAAAACTTAGATGAAGAGTTCCAAAATCTGAAACAGCTCTGTAACAACATTAAACTTTTGTTCAACTGTTGCCATTAGCATAATTATTGTTACCAAAATGTCAGTTGACATTTCGAAACATAATCAACATGTACCTTGGTTCATTGTTACCTATTTGAAAAAAATCTGACAGGTATTTGACAGACTGACCCCTATGGCGTAGTAAATTCCACAAACCTTATTTGTCGAGAATCTGGGTAGGCAAAATCACAAGGTTGGCTGGTCCCAGCACAACTGTCCTCTTCCTCCTCCCTTTCTGACACTGTCTCCATCTCTTCATCTTCGCTGTACTCACCCTCTGTCCCGCTCTCTGTTTCACTTGCTAAAAACAACAGTCACACTCATTTTGACATACTGTTTTCCATGAGAAAAGAAACCACCACCTAATGCCATGAATTTCGGGCAAGGAATAATAAAGTCGAGACATTTATCCTACAAGGATGAGTTGTCAATTCATATAATGATGTGTCATCCTTTGTTGGTTTGTTTATTTCATGCAACAAATCAGGTTTGTCCTGCCTGGTTCTAATAGACTTAGGAAACAAAACTCATATCTTAGACTTCCACAGGAGTTCAGTCTATAGAATTCTTGATATGGCAGGATGAAATCCAATGAGTCAAATTTTCAATGGTGGGACAATTTTCACTCTTTCCACAGGACCCAGGAGTCGTTTCTCCATGACTCTGTATACACTCCTCCCTCTTAAGTCTTGAATCAATCAATATAATCTTCTCTAAGTACTGCGACCTTCAGAAATGCATGTTAAGCTTTGGACAGACAAAAATTAAATTTAAAAAAAAAGTTAAAATCGTAATATAAAAAAATGCTTTACAAGCTCTACTGACCAGAAGAAGCAGATTCTTGAAAAGTCACGCCTTTCTTGAAAGGTGAGTCTGCCTCTGGAACAGACCTCTTGATGTGTGACCCTTTTCGCTGCCTCCGCCTGGATTTAGCAAGGCTTGTGCGCCGACTGCCAGTTGGTATATTCAGGACGAGGTCCACAAAGAAGACAGGGAATATAACATCCTCCACCACATCCCTCTGGCGAATTTCTTCCAGGACCTATTATCGAGACAAACAAAATTATAAAATGCGATTTTTTCCAAAAGACTGGGAATACAAAACTGCCTTTTTTTCCACTTCTCTTTTTTTTAAAAGATTTTTTCTTTTCCTTGTTAGCATACACATACACACTTACACACACACAAGCAGAAGAAGACAATACAAAAATCGAACTTACGCTGAATTATCAGAAATATCAATATATCATCCATGTTCTATGAGCACATTCAATGTACACGCAAACAATTCTAAATAGGGAGTATCTATCTTTGTAAATAAAAAGGATTTTTAAACTCCTAAATCCACCAAAAACAGTAATTTTCAAGATGTTGGTCAGAAGAACATTGAAAACAACAATGAAATATTCTTCGTTCGAGAGCAAATGTGTTTGCTACGATCAAAATAATAAGAATCCACGCTTGCCGCTGTAGTCTTCAGTTCAGTACCTCATCAATATCTGGGGGTCCTTCTGATTCCTCAACTTGTTCAAAGTCATAGTGTGGAATAATGTAACCAGTGGCTGTGACATCTTTCGGGTTAACATCTTTTTTCTTCTTGGCTGGCATATCTGACAGAAAGCTCAAGTCAGAGTCTGATCCCATCCTAAAAAAGAAAACATGAGCATGTGCATTCAATTTCTCCAGTTACAACTGTCACTTTGCTGAAGAAAGTGACCATATCAAAACTGAAAGCTGTGAGTCAGAAGCAATACATTTAGCTTTGGCTTTAGTTTAATTTTTCTTTTATTATGATAACAATTTTTTTTTCTAATGAAGTTGGCAATGTTAATACACTATGCAGCCAATGAAAGTTTATTTTTAAAAAATACACAGTGGTACTTTATATACATCTTTAAGAATGTGCAACTCTTGAAAAAAAGTTCTGAAACCAAAAGTAAGACAGGGGCTTGTTTGTTTTGTTATTATTTCTTTATCCTTTTTTTTCTCCATCTGATGCTTCACCTTTTCCTTTAACTTAATCTGTGTTTCAGTTCAAAACACGAACACACAAAATAATAATTAATACAGGAAGTAGAACAAAAGGTGTCTTTGGAAGTTTGGGAAGGTACAGGGGCTAGGGAAAGGAAACAAAAACAAAGAAAGAAGGAATAAATGAATAACAGACTGAAAGAAAAACATGAAAGAAAGAAACAATAAAAAATAAAGAAAGAAAAAGAAAGAAAGAAAGAAAGAAAGAAAGAAAGAAAGAAAGAAAGAAAGAAAGAAAGAAAGAAAGAAAGAAGAAAAGAAAGAAAAAAAAAATACCTTCCAATCTTTGCACTGCTTGCATGAGATGAACCTCCAGCCTCACTCTAATAACAAAAATCAGACGGCGTAAAAAGAACAGCAAAGAACATCAAGGAAATGTGGAACAGGAATCACTGAATAGGTTTAACAGCAAACAACAACAATAACAAACAAACAAACAAACCAAAAAACAAAAAATCGGAAAAACAATGACATACAATAAAGTATTCCTAGGAATATAAGCAGCAGTCAGGTACCCGTATCCTACTGATCCAAATTACTTGCTGTCTGGAGTTTCCCCCCAAAATGCCTGTACGTTACTGACATTTTCTGGTTTCTGCTGAAAACCTACACCTACTGCCACCTCTACCCTGCCTTCCTCTCACACAAAAAATGCACACACAAAATGAGGAGCTGCACTCAAAGAGTAGACTTATTCTAGAATAAGGAGTGCACAGTGCAAACTACAGCTAGGCAAACAAGGGCATACAGCTGTCGTCACTTCAAAAACATTCACACTTGCTACCTTGGCATCTTTCTCTTCCAGCTCTTCATCTGGTGCATGGTAGCTGGTCACCAGATGGTCCAGCAGCTGCTGCACGGATGAGAACACCAGATGCCGCATCAGTTCTTGCAGCGAGTAGTCCACGGAACGCAGGAAGCAAGCCAAGCGAGCAAGGATCTTGCGCCACTCTGCGATCTCAGCGTACAGTGGCTTGCCAGCTTTGCAAAGAAATAACAAATTATGTGTTTGTTTTTTTAAATAAAATAAAAATCAAGTTCCAGACAGTAACATTTAAGAACTGGTATAAAAACATCACAAACAATTGCTGGGTGAAATAACTAGTCTTTAATTAATTTTTAGCAACAAAAAACAAAAATATTCTTCAAAATCATTGAAAAATAGATTTTAAAAAATCATCAATAAAAAACAACAACAAAGAAAATAAATGATAAACCGTACATCAGATTTCACTAGGTGTTTGGGTGTAACTGTATCATCCTGAATTCCCAAAAGCTTATAAACAGTGCAGAGCATCAGGATTCTCAAAATGTTCTCTCCGTTTCATATTTCTCCCTTTTTTGAACACTGTTCATGCGACAAAACATCATACAACTGATTCACTGATTACATTTTCTTTGTTCCTTTTTGTTTGGATGTGAAGCAGCTGCAGCTCCTGGTTTCTGTGTCAAAGCTGGAGGCTGTATGGTCACCCTGCGTTTGGGACTGTCCTCATGAATACCTTGTGTAATCCCTTCCATCTCTGCCACCAACTGCGAAGTAACATCATAAATAAATTATAAAACATAAAACAAAGAAGAAGAAAAAACGTAAAGCTGATTGATGTAGAGCAATTTCCTGATCTAAGATCCAGCGCTGCACAATTACTTGAACTACGATATGGCGCTTTGTCCCTTTACAAGGAAAATATTATAAATAAATAACGCGAATCTGTTTCTTTATCTGCAAAATATATTTCAATCATGCTGCTTTATTTCAGAAACTAGAAGGGCAAAGCTCATATGACTGATATGCTCCTTAAGAAACTTGCAATACTTAACATGAAAATTAGTGCCTAGAAAAAATAAAATGAAACAGTGGTACTAAAACTGACAGCACAGGACTCCCAGATGATGTCGATGACTTTCTCTCGCAAAGCAGTCAGCTGCTGGAATGCCTTTTCACACTGTCTCTCCTGATTTCCTTGGAACTCTTCCAGTGTTATTGTTTTGCTGATATCCAGGTCCACCAGGGTGATGAGGGTGCTTGGGTCCTTGCTGGCACCTTTAGCAGCCTCGCACAAACTCTGAATGTGGATCAGAGCTCCTTGCAACACCTCATTGGCCATAAACAGCGTCTTGTACAAAATCGCTCTGAAGAAAAAGAAGAAAAAATATGCTACATTGAAACTAACCTGAAAAAGAATGATAAATAGAGAAAGTATATGGATCTACAAGTCACAAAATCAGACTGGATTGGAAAGACATTTTTTCAGTGTTTGTTTTGTTTGCATCTTGTCCACAATTTTATTTTGTAATTTCTTAAATTATTGGTCAAATGTTTGGTTCTTGTTTGTGTTTTGTTTAATTCTAAAGAATGCAATATTGTGCCCTATGCTAATGTATCAACATACTTGTTGCTGGCGTTCTTCTTGTGTCTGATTGATTTCTTCCACAGCTGGAAGGTTTTCCATTGCCTGAATTTGACGAAGACCGGGAACTCAAAGACCATGTAAAAGAGACGTCTCTCCCACATCCACCACAGAGCTGGGGTAGTGCTGGTCATGTCTTCCTGAAAACCTCTCTCGTCACACTGAATAATGATAACAACAAAAATAACATATGTAATATAAGAGTGACAAAATTACAACAATGTCAGTCAATCAAAGAGCAAAACATAACAAAATCTTGGCAGTCAAGTGCTAAACCAATCCACAATAAATGGCAAAGAGATGGGTTTTTAACATATAAAACCATTTCAAAACTTAATTAATTCATTTTTTTAAATAAATCAATTAACCACAGCACTTAGCTGCATCCGATGAAGAAATGAAAGTTTGAGAAAAAAATATGTAAAGCTACCTCCACTTATCAATATATATTGGTTCATCGCAGGGTATTAACGCTCAAAACAAATATCCTGCACTGTAGTATTTTATTCAAATCACAACAGTGCATAATTATTACATTAGGTGTAATTCACATACAAAAACATACTTCTCAACTCTTTTGTTCAGCAATTCTTAAATAAATGTATCTTACCATGGTGACTGAAGTGGCACTGACTGTCCAGTATAAAGGATGCTTGCGAGCTGTGTTGGCAGAGACCACCTGGAGGTCATAGGGGTCGTAGCGAGCTCGAGGGTTGTTGCGCTTCCGAGGCAGGCAATAAAGAAACTGTCCATCATCATCCTTGGCCTTTCCCGCTTCCTATGCAGGAAAAAAAAGGGAAACGAGGTGGAGAGGACAAAATAGACTCAGCACAGGCAATTTTAGAAACAAATTAGTTGAACAGTGAAACCAAGGGCAGAAGATTTTAACAGATCACATGCATTGCATGGATCTGTGATTTTATATAGCTGTGCCTTCAATGAAATATCTTTTTTTATTTATTTAATCATTCTTATATAGTGCTTTTCCAGCTCAAGACGCTGGCCCATGGCATTGAGAATCAAGCTCATCAGCCCAAGGCACCCACTTACAGCCTTTGGGCGCATTGTCTGATGCCCAGACAAATGAGCCCAATGATGGACGACTGATAGTGTTTACTGGGTGTATTTGTGTAACCGGCACTCCCCCGTATAAGACATGAGCATCAGGATCTTTAGAGTCCATTGGATGGAATGCATGCATGCAGAGACTAGATCTCAATTTATACTCTCATCTAAAGTAGTAGGGGTGCAGTGTCCCAGGGTAATTCATATTACAAGACTGATTACAAAATCAATTGATCTATTCATAGATGGAATTACAGCATAAAAACTGCCGAAAAAAAAGGCCCGTAAATATTAAAAAATCAATCAATCTAAACTGAATCAATTCACTAAAGATCACTCTTAAAATTGTACAAACTGTTTATATGAATCACAGAAACAAATATGCGGAAAGTGGCATACTTTCTTGCTGACTGGTTTGTTTTGGAGTTGCTCCAAGTCCTTTTTGCAGTCAGGACCATGGCGAGGAATTTGGGTCACCCATCCAAGATTCTTTCGCATCTCTAGCAGGTTGTCCAGAACCTTATCCTTTTCTGGCACTGAAATTATATTGTAAACCAGCATTATAGCACATCGCTAAAAATAAACCAGCATTAAAGATCTTGTAAGAAACAACAAATTTGCAAATATAGCATGAATGATGAACAAGCAGTCATAGATTTTTAGCACTTCAGACCAGTTTCACGCTTTTAACACCAAATATTACATAACACAGTGGTTCCCAGGGTGAAATATTTTCTGGAGATTTGGAACTTTTTTGTTAAAGATCCAATATCGTCAAAATAATTGCAAATTACCTCTTTAGTGTTGCTACATCATTTGCATGCACACAGATGATTACACCATTATCCTTTTGTTTTACTGCTGATCCATATTTACAACAAATACAAAAACTAAGTATCGCCATTTACATTCAAAACACAAAAAAACTAATTTCCTTTCTGTCTAATAAAAGCGTTAACACCACATGTTTGATATATAAAGGTGTTTTGTTGTGTATGTTAAAGTATGTGTAACATGTGAGCATATAAATATGCCAGTTACAGATTGTCGCACTTTGAGTCTGATTTAGGAGAAAAAAGTATACATGAAAGTATCCAGTATAGTCAACTTTAACTGAATTGCATGTGGGCTGCCATATCCGTAATTGGTCGAAAAGATGGGGTCATGTTAAACAACGTCAAAGTGATTGCCTTTTGCCATAAACCTTTGTTTATTTGAAACAAACCCATGGTGTTGATGAAAGTTTATAATGACAGTCCATGTACAAGTCTACTATGGCATTCAAGGAGTTAAGTTTCACTCACAATTGTCCACCATACTGACTGTACAGTAGTCGTAAAATGTCTACCAGCATGCATGCATTCCTTGATATTCACAACAAATCATCAATTACTTAACACTTAGTACAAATTCACGTTAATATTGCACCTGCATTAACAGAAAATGCAGCGAAAGAAGTTTAATTCCAATCTCTTCTTACCTCTGTCATCATATTTGTTCTTCTTCAGGTAAGACAGAACTTTACTCATGTCCATTTTTCCTGAAGCCTCCCTTTTAAGGCCTCGAGAGATCACAGCACTGGAGGGACGAGTGGTGCGACTCTTTGTCTGTCCAGTAACTGTGGGTTTGTCAAAAATACTGGCAGAAGAGTGTCGACGTTCCAAGGTAACTATATCTGGCAGCTTTGCTGGTTTGGGCAACTCCAGCTGAGAGTTCACATGCATGCTTGCAACACTGTCTTTATCTCTGGTTGTGCTTGCATCATCATCATCAAAAGCATCATCGTGGCCTTTTGGCTGTGAGGCCGAAATGGGCTTAGCATGGCTGCTGGCTTCACTGAGCAGCTCTGACATCTTATCATCCTGAAGTTTGTCTTCCAAAAAACACACAAAAAGTCTGATTATACCAACAAAAAAGATAGATACAGGTTCAAACATGGACAATGACATGAAGACAATAAGACCAAACAAATGACATTCCCACACTCTTACAAAGCAAATTAACCAAATTAATATTTCATTTTAAAAGATACTATTGTTCTTCAAATGTACAATGACATACCCAAATCTGACACAGAGGTTATTTCTGCAGCTTCAGCTCCTTCTTGCATTCGCTTTGCAAGTGCCTCTTCAGCTGCTTTGATGCTTGCTGACTGCTTGTTCAATCTGAAAACAAACGAACAGAAAGCATATGTTTTTACACTATTTTTCTAACTAATATCTGTACATATAATAATAATAATAATAATAATAATAATAATAATAATAATAATAAACTATAATAATAATAATAATAATAATAAACTATAATAATAATAATAATAAACTATAATAATAATAATAATACAGGATGCTATCACGCGCTTTTTCTTCAATCAAAATCAAAGCATGGTGATCTGAAGAGACACTATTACAGAAGTTGGAATAAAAATAAAGTTTTATTTTTGAATGCATCCAATACTTTTATTGAAGGGAGGGAGGAAACCAAAGTACCTGGAGAAAACCCTCTGTGTCCAGAAAAGTCTCGTGCCTAAGTCACGTAAGTTCGTCCCACGAAGGGTTCAAACCTGTGACCCTCGGCATGGGAAACCAGCTCGCTATCAACTGATCTACCAGACCACATTTATAAACAATTTGACTTAAAAGCAAACTCCAAGATGTACATGTTATTTTCAGCAATAAAGAATATCAGCTCCAGTTGTTTGCGTTTCTGCAACTGTTACCAAACTGAACCATATACTTTCATAAAATGTTCATTCATTACAACAACTACAATACACCAATAATAACAACAACAAGCAGACAAATTCCAGTGACTGCAAGGATTTCTTTTCTAATCCTACAGAGAAGCCAGGAATAAAAGATGAATGGCCGTACATCTGCTGCAGGCTTGAAGGCTTTTTATTCTTTTCCAGTAGCTTCTTGCTGTCTCTGCATGTAGTCTTTCTTGTAAATCACTGTGCGGAAGGATTCTGCATGGGGCAAGTTGTTTTGTTTTGCAGAAGATGGTCTTTCCAGGGGAGCCAGTTTCTATGGACAGAAAATACCAATATTATCAAACTTAAATTTTAAAAAAAAAAACTATAAAAAAAACATTTGTATGATTTTTATTACTGTAAAATAGAATATAAGAGAGAGAGAGAGAGAGAGAGAGAGAGAGAGAGAGAGAGAGAGAGAGAGAGAGAGAGAGAGAGAGAGAGAGAGAGAGAGAGAGAGAGAGAGAGAGAGCATAGCAATGTTAATGTATACACAAATAATCAGCAAAAAGGTTGTGGTGTAAAGAAATAATAATAATTAAATAGATTTAGAAGGTTTTCAAGTCTTCATTAAACTCATATATTTTTACAAACTAAATTCTGACACATGCAAACTTACCACAGGTCTTCCTCGTCCTAGGGTCTGCTGTCTAACATAGGTGAGGACCCCAGAATTCTCAGGACGATCGTAAAGTCTCTCCCTCAGTTTGGCTGCTCGCTCAGCTCCATTGCCAGGCCTGCCTCTCAACTCAGCCAATGGGTTTGCATGTGCCCCATTTGTCAAAGAATCTGGCCCAGACTAAATACAGGGAAAGGATAAATTGTGGTATAGATTGTCATATGATATAATCTGAAAGTGAATCACAAAATAATTGTAAGCAAGCAAAATCCAATATTATACAACAATGTAATTTTTTTAAAGGGTGATGGATGCAATGAATGTAGGGGGTAAAGTTGATGCATAATATTGCATTTAACTTCCTAAATGAATTAAAATTTTTACTGTGTAATTAATTAAGTTCAGCAAAACTTGTCCACAATCATCATCAAGTCTTCACCGCAACTACCCCCATCAAACTCAGTAAGACAATATTATCAACTGATGTTCTGTCAGTCGCCTATAATAGCAATCTCATTACTATGCCAAGCTTTGAGTTCAAGATGGAGTGAATTTAAATTATGCATGAACATCAACATTGTCATCATGACATTGTCTTGATCATCATCATCAAAACAGGCAGTCTAGATACCAACAGCTAGGAAATATTGGAGCAGAATTTTATATTCCCGATTTTAAAATATCCCGACAATATTTTTTACAGAAAGGTAGTACGATTTTTACAGCTTAACTAATTGCAATATTAACGAGTCTATCTTTATTAACTAATTTGACTAGTGTTCCTTTAAGAAAAAAAACAATCTTTTCTTATTCAAAATCAGCATTATCGGCTTTGTCATCTTGGGTTAGTACAGAGAGACATGAACTGCTCACAGAAATAAATATGTTATGTCATCAAATCATTACCAGGGGATCGGATATTTCATTAATTTGGATACCTAGTCATTTTAATATATTAGGAAATGTAATTGTTGACCACATAGCAAAGAGTGCTGCATCTTCAGAGGAATCCATTAAATTATTTTTCAACTTGACAACAAATAAAATTAAAAATGAAATAAAATGATGTGCTTGGAACCAGTGGAATGAAAAATAGAAGCAAGAGTTGTCCCTCTCAACTAAACTAAACTAACTAAACTAAACTTGAAAAACATTACTTGAATAATTCACCAGTATCAAAAAGTGTTATATCTATTTCAAAATCATTACATATTAACAGTTTGTTTCACATAATAAGGCTAAAGGTTTGGCGTGCTGGTTTCATAAATCCTCCAGTACTATTGTGGTAGCATTTTGAATGTAAATCTCTTACTATTTGAATGTCAACAAAATTATAACCATTTTTAGCCTTTACTCATTAAATTAAATAAATTAAAGTTACCATAGATGTCAATCTCAAGTATTGTATATCATTAAGAAGAATATTCTGATTGGTCACTGAGCTTTATGCTCATAGATTTAATTAGAAGTCATGAATTATTTAATTTCTTCTAAAATTTGTGTTGTTGTTTTAACTTCTAACAATTAGTCTAGCATTTTTTTGTATTCTTTGTTCCTAATTTATTTAATTAAGCATTATTAGTTTCAATAAATGTGTTGCAGCATGAGAAAACCAGGCTAAAGTGTCAAAATATGAAAAATTACTTATTTATTTATTAACAAAGTACTAAAAATAATCTTCAAAATGCAAAAAAACAAATTGTTTTATCTTTATTGGTTGATGTTTTATGATTTTTTTTAATATTTTATTTTCTCGGGGGCTAATTTCCAGAAATTGCCTTCAAAGTTTTAAATTGTAAAATGATCATTACTTCACAACCAGAATTTTCCCATGCATGTATTTGGTATCAAAACAATCATGAAGATGGCAGCAATATGGCAGTGAGTTGAGATAAGATGAGAAAATTCACATTATACACCATCCACACAATACTGAACATAAACAAATTAAAACAGTACGCACAATTTTATTCTGTACCCATCCATAATGCATAGTGTTTTTAAACATATTAGAAATAAAACAAGTGTTTAGCAAGTCTATAATAAAACACATAATAATATATCAAGAACATGGCCTGAATCAATCATTTTTCTAAAATAAACCCTATCATAAGGCCCCCCCCCTCCCCCCCCCCCCCCCCCCCCCCCCCCCTCGTCCGTCAAGTAATCTTTTGTTTAATTGCAAGCAGCTACATCAGCTCAGTTCAAATAGTCAAAGATTACAAACCTAAAACAAAAGTTTCATTAGGTAGTTTTCAGTCCTAATAATCAAGCTTTAATAATTCCCCGATTCTCCACTCCCTTCCGCACGTCGAATAAATCTGTCGCGTCACAGGTGTAAATCAAAATAACATGTAATTTTGCTCTATAAAGTTTAAATAAACACAAATATCAAAGCAAATACTAATTTGGTAAATAGTCCTCATGTTCATTTCCTAAAACAGACAAACCAACAATAATAAATACTGAGAACATAGTCAACTTGTCATGCTAGTAATATTGAATGCAGGCCAGACTACTTACCTTTTCAACCCTCCCCACCCCACCCCCACCCAACAAAATATACTACTGAAATATTTTCCACACTCCTACTGTAATTCTTTCACTGATATCGCCTTTTCAACCTTTACCTAAATCTATGCAAGTAGAATGACGGATTATTAAAGACACGCCTATAGCGAAGAGGCCTACGAAACATGAATCATTGAATGAAAACAAACGGTATCGTTTAATAACGGGATCAAGCTTCTGCTCGTCAGAATCATAATCCTCATCACAGTTCCCACCGGCACCATCATAAAAATAGTCCGAAAGCAGGTCTTGGAGCTCTTCAGAAGCAAACCGGGTCGATTCAAGGCCCTAGCTACTCTAGCAGACGACACATCTACTGACGCTGGAGACGAAGCCATTACTTCCGGTTTCCAAAAAGAATCGGTCACTTACTTTGACAAATTGTTTCTAAAAAATGCAACATAAATATTGCAAGAAAACACTTGAAATAGATGTAAGATGAGTTTATCTACATTAAAAAATTCACTTTGAACTAAAAATCGTCGAAAATCTATAGGAAACACTTCCGTTTTTCACGACCCGGCAAGAGACGCATTCGAACACAACTTGTGTCACAAGCAAGCTTCAGAACAAGGAATTTCATGAAAAATTCATATGCCACACACTTTTATGTACCAAAAAGTAGTACCAATAGGGACTTTTCACTCCCCAGACGTTATATATCAATCCACATTGGGGATTTCCCTTCATAGTCGGACAAGAAAAGTTGGGGTATCGGAGGTCAATTAGTGCCATTGTTTTAGCAAGGTGTGATCAACACCCTTATCAAAATCAACAAAATAAACAATGTTTTAGTAATTTTTTAACAAAATCCGTTTGGGATATTAAAGAAAAGTCTTAAATAAAGACAAAGAGGCAACAATCTTAAAATTGATGGGGTAGCCTATTTTTAGTGTTTTACGGCTGTAGCAGCGAATCAATCCTGGCGTCTTTAGCCGGGTTTTGTCATGCGGCGACACAAATATTTATAATTTATTAATTTCTTTATTTTTGGATGGGAGGCGGGGGGAATTATTTATTAATTTGTTTTAATTTTGATTATTTTATCTTTTTTCTTTTAGTTTTTTATGGGGAGTGGGGAAGGGTGGAGGGGGTAAGGGCCTGAAGGCCCAACTTCAACTTTCTGTAAGACGCAAAATGACATTTACATGTACTTTATTCTTCACAGGTGAAGTTGAAAGGTTAATTTTTTTTTCTTTTGTTTGTTTCTTAATGTGAACTAAATGTTACAACTTACAAGGGAATGTATGTTATTAAAAGCGTATGTGTATGTCAGTAATATGATGATTTTTATGGTTTAATTAATTAATTAATTAATGAAAACAATATCTATGGTGTGTGCATGGTAGATTTTGTAAATTGTTTATGTTACATCAGTACAACTTATGTTAATCTGATGAATAAAAATTGATACAACAATAACAATACCAACCTGAAACCTTGCTGCTTTGCCAGAAGGAGAGTTCCCTTTATTGAAAAGGTCTTGCTCCAATGTCGACACCTCTGCAAAGTCTTGATTGAGCACAGTAGACTCTGAGTACTGGCTCAGGTGACTGATTCTTGACTCGCCACGAGACATGACGCCTACAGAACAGATCTATGTAGGTGCCCAGTAAAATCAGGTTCTATGGAAAGTGCGATAGCAAAAGCTTCACCATTTCATACCTGCAAATTAATCAAAGAAACAATTAATTATGCCGGTGTTTGAAATGCATGATCGTTGCACAGATGTAGATCAATAACCCAATCAATGAACTCTTTTACCTCCAAATATTACAAAAAAGAGTGGTTCCCAAAGCCAAACAAATCTGTAGTGTTTGAAGTTTTTGTTAAAAATGAAATATATCCAGACTGTTACGTTGAAACGCGAACGAAAGTATGTCGGAAGCGTGTACGATAGATCTAATCGTTTCGATTTGCAAAGTATTCAATAATGGAGTTTATTTACCTTTGATTTGGGTTTGCATTGTTGTTGGGAGTGGTTTTGTATAACGTTGATGATTTTTGTTGGTCGATATTGTTGTAGAATCTTCTGGATCTGTTTGTTTACTATCGATCGAAGTTTCTTGATGGTCGTAGATAATGGAGAACATTCTTTTGGCAGGAAGAGAGAAGTATGACGTAAGTCAGTGATGACGATCTTTAGTTCGATTGGTGGCAGTACGTCATTTCTACCATGTACCCAATTGTTCCAGAAAAGAGAGAGGTTATTTAATCGTGTGCCGAGTTGCTGTTGGGAGAGAGTAAAGTTGTTGATAGTGATTTGGAAAGTTGCTGTGAAAGTTGTTGAGTTGAATTGAGAATTGTATGCAGTTGTTGATGTGTGCTGAATAAAAGTGGAAAACTTCATACGTCGACTTTGTGAATTGTATGGTGTTTGGACGGGCTGCGTGAATAAACGAATCTAAGTTACACAACTATCAGGAATTCAAGCATCGGGGCTGAATCAGATACTGATAGAAAACTCCAACATCGAATCGAGTGTAACATTTTGGGGGTCAAGCCGCGATTCACGCCATAGCCAAGGGTTCAACTGCTACAACAAGCGAGTCAACGTTACGAGAGGCAGTCATCGAGGGTAGCCGCCAACGAGTTGCGTCGAGAGGGGCCAACATACTGGGACTACATCACCGATAGGTTCGGGTTGACTGCAAGGGCGTGTAGTCGCTGAAGAGTTGCTTCGTGAGCGAACAACAGATCAGGACTACGTGGCTGCCGCAGGACTACGTCGAGGGACAGTCTCGGAGCTACATCGCCAGTGTTACAGAGATCGAGCGGCAAACGGACGTCGCGTCTACTTCAGCACAGGAGCGTGTACATCAACACCAGCGTGGTGCAGCGTCGCATACGACGAGGACAGCGGGGCCTGCGTCAGCGAAGGCGACTAGTGACAAGCATCAGCGCTACTGCAGAAAGCGTGCTGTTCTAGAACAGTCTAGAAAGGTACAGCACAGTCAAGAACTTTCCAGAAAAAGAACTCTACAGTCAAGAACTTTCTAGAAAAAGAACTTTCCAGAAGCATCAAGATGGCTGACTTCTGGCAGAGAGGGGTTGAACTAAATCTAAAAGGCAAACAGCTGACGGAGTACGTCAAGTCTCAAGAGAGAATATGGCGCGAAGAAAGAGAAAGAGAATTAGAAGAGAAGCGTCTAGAAAAGGAAGAGCAGCGTCGCCGCGAAGAACGAGAATTAGAAGAGCAGCGTCGCCGCGAAGAACGAGAATTAGAAGAGCAGCGTCGCCGAGAAGAAAGAGAAGAGCGGCGTCAAGAAAGAGAAGCGCAGCGGCAAGAAAGAGAAGCTGAGCGTCAGCACCAAATAGAGTTGGCGCGTATCCAAAACAATCAGCATGCGCCACAAGTCACCAACGACCATACGGCTCCAAAATTGCCAGCTTTCGTCGACGGGAAGGACCAGATTGACAGTTATCTGGCGAGATTCGAAAGGTTCGCTGAAAGCTCTAACTGGCAACCTCAAGACTGGGCAATTCGACTGAGTGCACTTCTGACGGGGCAAGCTCTCGAAGTTTACACCAGACTGTCGAACGATGACGCCAAAAACTACGACGTCTTGAAAGAGGCCCTATTGCAGTGCTACAACTTTACAGAGAAGGGCTACCGTAAACGCTTCCGTGAATGCCGGCCTAAGTCAGACGAGACGCCAAAGCAGTTTGTGGAGCGCCTGTCGTCATATCTACACAAGTGGGTGGAGTTATCAGGCGAAATGAAGTCTTACGACAGTCTCCATGACCTGATCGTGAAGGAACAATTTCTCAACGCCTGTCACAAGGACCTAGCGACCCACTTAGAAGAACAAAAGCTGCAGACGCTTAAAGATGTGACTGAGGCTGCTGAAAGATATCTTATCGCTCATGGGAAAACCCTGGGGCCACCCAGCGCGACGAAACATTTTCAGAAGACTGCAAACCATGGGAACCAGATCCAAGGGAGCCAGACGAGCCAGAAACAGACGGACTCCACGCCTCCTCCCAGGGAAGGGCACTCAAGAGGCTGTTTTATCTGCAACGCTACAGACCACAGAGCTGCCAGCTGCCCTCAAAGCAGAAATAGCGGACAGCGGAGCAGTACGGACAATTCAGCGGCGGGCAACCGGCAGAGGCGGTTCTACAATCAACGGCAAACCAGTAGATCTGACCATCAGGTGTGCGGCGGGAGCGTCATTCTTCAGAGTGAGACCGAGCGCACAGCTACCCCTGCGGACGTGCAAGAGTGCATGACTGATGGCCAACTTCTCCTTGCCAACGGAAAATCCATCCCCGTCGTCGCCAGCGCAGCTGTGACCGTCCAGAACATGCCTGTTTCCGAGGGACGCGTCGGAAATCATGAAGTGACTGTTTTAAGAGACTCTGGCTGCAGTGGGGTCATCGTCAAAGAAGACCTAATCGCTAAAGAACAGTTCACTGGCGATTCAAAATGGACACTTATGGCCGACAGCAAATGTGTGAGAGCGCCAGTTGCGAAGATTCATGTCAACACCCCTTTCTACATAGGCGAAGTCGAAGCGGTTTGCCTGAAGAAGCCGCTGTACGATTTGATGATCGGGAACATCGATGGCGCGAGACGACCCGACGACCCCGATCCAAAGTGGAGTCCTGCCTCAACTCAACACGTCGAAGTTGTGGAGGAGGATCCATTGCCGTTTCCCGATGGAGACCTTACAGAGCTGCTACGGGACAATGTGGTTACTCCGGCTCAGCCCTGCCGACCAGAGATCGTCGGTGCTGTTACTACCAGGGCCCAGGCCAAGAGAGACAAGACGTCTACGCCACTGAAGGTCGCCGACAACTCCAAAGCTGCCATCGTGGACAGAGATAAGCTGATCCAGCTCCAGGAAGCTGATAGCACTTTAAACAAGTATAGGAACCGCCAAGACCACGTGACCAAGGGCAGTGGCACGGTCTATTTTGAGGTGAAGGCCAAGATCCTGTACAGAATCTTCCAGCACCCGAGGGTCAACGGAGGTAAACCACTACGTCAAGTACTGGTACCATTACCCTTAAGGCGCCAGGTGATGGAAGTAGCGCATGACTCAATTATGGGAGGTCACCTAGGTATCAAGAAGACGTCAGATAGAATCCAGGCGGTGTTCTACTGGCCAGGACTTCATGCGGACGTCAGCCGATTCTGCCGATCATGTGACATTTGCCAGAAGACCATACCTCGAGGAAGGGTCCCGAAAGTGCCTATGCAGAGGACGCCTCTGATCGACCGACCTTTCAAGAGGGTGGCCTTAGACTTAATCGGCGAAATAAGACCTCCGAGTGAAGAAGGTCATCGATGGGTACTGACTTTAGTGGACTATGCGACTCGGTACCCAGAAGCAGTGCCACTGAAGAAGATTGACACTGAAACTGTAGCAGAGGCACTGGTGGACATGTTCAGTAGGCTTGGAGTGCCTGAAGAAATTCTGACAGACCTCGGGACGCAGTTCGTCTCTGACTGCATGAAGGAGGTCAACAGACTGCTGAGCATCCGGCATTTAACTACGACACCCTACCATCCAATGTGCAACGGGCTTGTCGAAAAGTTCAATGCTACGCTGAAGTCCACCTTGAAGAAACTGTGCAGCGAGCAGCCCAGACAATGGCATCGCTACATCAACGCCCTACTTTTCGCCTACAGAGAAGTACCGCAGGAGTCCACCGGCTTTTCTCCGTTCGAGCTGCTGTACGGAAGAACCATCCGAGGGCCGATGCACATCCTAAAAGAACTGTGGACGAAAGAAGTAGACACCCCAGAGGTGAAGAACAGCTACCAGTACGTGTTTGAGCTACGGGAGAAGCTGGAGCAGACTCTCGAGATAGCCAGAGAAAACCTGAAGAAGTCCCAGGACTGTGGAAAGCACTACTATGATCGTAGGGCTGTGAACAGGAAGTTTAAACCTGGCAACAAAGTGCTGGTGCTGCTACCTACCGACCACAATAAGTTGCTGATGCAGTGGAAAGGCCCGTACGAAGTGGAGACCGTGGTGGGAATCAACGACTACAAGGTGAAGGTCGGCCAGCATTCCAAGATATACCACGCCAACCTCCTTAAGCTGTACGTGGAAAGGCCATCAGAGACTGTACACGCAGCAACAGCAGCTGAGATCGACGACAGCTTTGACAGCGAGGAACTGTTGGAACTTGGAGACTTCCATAGTAAAGAAGGCATTGATGATGTTAAGCTAGGACCAAGCTTGACGGAAGGTCAGAAGATGGAGCTCAAGGACCTTATGGGCGAGTTTCCCCTTAACTTCAGTGATGTCCCAGGCTCTACGACTTTGGTCGAACATGAAGTCCACACCCAGACCTGGAAGAAGCATCTGCAGACCTTGAGGGAGCTGTTCCACCGTCCCGCAGAAGCCAACCTGACCGTGAGACCCGGCGAATGCATTCTGAGAGCTGACAACGTCGACTGCGTCGGACGTTCGATGGAAGAAGAAGACAACGTAGGATGCACTGATCCCAGGGAAGCCCACATGATCATCGTCTTTGACCCTGGGCCGATGACGACCGCAACTGACGAGGGCGTCGTTTCCTTGCGGATGAAAGAACATTGACTGTGTGGATGAACTAAGAATATTGGTAATGACAGACTTGAAAATGAAAATCGTTGACTGGGTAAATGATCTGTGAACATTGACAGTATCCAGAAAGACTTGCAGATGAGAAACTTTGACTCCGTGTGAATGAACTGTGAACAATTGACAATATCTAGGCAGATTTGAAGATGAAAACCATTGACTCTGTGTGAATGAACTGTGAACATTGACATTATCCAGGCAGATTTGAAGATGAAAACCATTGACTCTGTGTAGATAAGCTGAACGCAATTACAGTATTCAGAAAGTCTTAAATTAGTTTCAGTTGTGGACTTTGTTTGCGCATTACGTTTCAACGTTGTTGAAAGAAATTGGGTAAATTTCTTCTTGAGTGGGGGGTTATGTTACGTTGAAACGCGAACGAAAGTATGTCGGAAGCGTGTACGATAGATCTAATCGTTTCGATTTGCAAAGTATTCAATAATGGAGTTTATTTACCTTTGATTTGGGTTTGCATTGTTGTTGGGAGTGGTTTTGTATAACGTTGATGATTTTTGTTGGTCGATATTGTTGTAGAATCTTCTGGATCTGTTTGTTTACTATCGATCGAAGTTTCTTGATGGTCGTAGATAATGGAGAACATTCTTTTGGCAGGAAGAGAGAAGTATGACGTAAGTCAGTGATGACGATCTTTAGTTCGATTGGTGGCAGTACGTCATTTCTACCATGTACCCAATTGTTCCAGAAAAGAGAGAGGTTATTTAATCGTGTGCCGAGTTGCTGTTGGGAGAGAGTAAAGTTGTTGATAGTGATTTGGAAAGTTGCTGTGAAAGTTGTTGAGTTGAATTGAGAATTGTATGCAGTTGTTGATGTGTGCTGAATAAAAGTGGAAAACTTCATACGTCGACTTTGTGAATTGTATGGTGTTTGGACGGGCTGCGTGAATAAACGAATCTGAGTTACACAACTATCAGGAATTCAAGCATCGGGGCTGAATCAGATACTGATAGAAAACTCCAACATCGAATCGAGTGTAACACAGACTTAATCACTTATTGAAAAAAAAACACTTAAAATCCTGTGACCTCAAAGTCCCATATATGTTGCTATTTTATTGCCACCCACATTGATCAATATAGCATATCTCTTGGTTTTGTACTGGTCCATATTGACAATAATAAATAAGAAACTAAATTAAAATTGAAAACAATAATAAACTAATTTGCAGCCATCTAAATTGCAAAACACAAAGTCATTTCCTTTCTGACTTTTAATAGCACCTTTCCCTGCCTTTACACCACATGCTTGAATGATGAACATGTGTTTGTTGTACATGATAGAGAGTTCATGTAACATCACATGTGAGCGTGTATTTTGGTTACAGATCATCACGGTTTATACTCTCATCAAAGTATCACTCTGTCAGAACCACTGTTTTTTTTTAATTTCTCACATCAATGCAACTTGGTTATGTTGATATTTCTGGGCAAATTAAGAAGATACAGTCATTCACAATCCAAACAAACATGTATTGATTGAGTGAGGCCATCCGACATGTTAAACAAAAACTGTCTGAAATGAATGAATGAATAAATGAAAATTTATTAAGCGCATACACATTTCCACACAAAAAGCATGATCACAGCACTGATCAATTAGCATAGCATAGTTTGGCATAGGGGCTAACAGCCTTTGGCCCTCATATTAAATCTTGAAAAGGATCTCAAGACCCAGACCTCTTGCCTCAGCGCCTATTATGTATTAATTTAGAACCTTTTACACTCCTAATTGGTGGAGTAGATGCTATCCTTAAATAACCTGTCTATACAGTTCTTGAACATATTGAATGATTTAACATCCACAGCCTCGGCAGTCAGGTTATTCCAAGGGGTTACGGCTCTATTAGTACAATATTGCTTAAATTTGCGAGTATTATTAACAGTTTGAGTAAGTTCCAATTTGTGACCTTGTGTTATACCAACATCATTAAAATTTAAAAAGAAGTGGTTAAACAAAGGATCATACAAATTGTGCACAATTTAAAAAATTTCAAATAAATCATCCCGCCCTCTCCTATACTCTAAACTGGGCAACCTCAGTGACATCAATCTCTCCTCATAGGAGAGTGACATTCCACATCCTGGTGAATCTGCGCTGGACACCCTCGATCAAGTCAACATGCTTCCTCAATGGGACGTATATGAGCCTTAAAGAGAAGGACCATGATTTCCTTGGATTTATTACTTATGATTCTTACAAGCAGGGTTTATATTTTTTTTAGCTTTCTTAACAGTTCTCGCAATGTGATTCCCAAAGATGAGCTCTGTATCCACAATCACTCCAAGATCCCTCTCAGCAACTGTCGTCTCAATCTTACACATCTCTTTATCGTCACTCCAAAAATACTCATGTTGAGGATTATTTTTGCCCAGATGCAACACCTTACATTTTTTACTATTAAATTTAAGTAAACATGTTTCCGTCCATGTGTGACATCACTTGTAACACTTATCTTGTCAGAACTACTATTGTTAACTTTCGTGTATTGAGTCCTGTCAGTCAGAAAACTCCTAATCCATACTATTGCGCTGCCATTTATGCCATAACCTTTTACTGTTTTAGTTTCTGTAAAAGTCTGAGAAGTGGAACAGTATAAAATGTCTTCCTAAGATCGAGATATACTGCTTCAACTGGGATGCTTTAATCCAGGGAGGACATCCAAGTCATTTATTGTCACCAATGACTGAGTGACACATGACCTACCACTGGAAAAGGCAAACTGGTCATCCTGTAGGAGGCCGTTCTCCACAAAGTGGGAGCACAGTGCATCTCTAACAAATCCCTCAAATACCTTACAGACAATCGAGGGCAATTTAATTACCCTGAGAACTTTTGCCAACTTTCTTAATCTTAAAGATTGAATTAACCTCTGCCTCCTTCCACTCATCAGGTATCTTACCATCCCTCATGGTTCTGTCTAAAAGTATCTTTGAGAGGCAAAGCCAATTCATTCGCTAGTTCTTTCAGCACACAGGATTAATTTCATCTGATCCCAGGTGACTTGCTAATTTTCAACTGCAACAGGGCCTTACACATCTGCTCTTCACTAACATTAATCTTATCCAGTTTTAAATTTATACCACAGTCAAAGTCAGGCATGTTTTTTCATCTTCAAGTGTAAACATACCAGTGCTCAATCATTTAGGGTCTCTGCTTTCTCTGGGTCCGTATTCATCAGTGTGCCGTTGCACTTTAATAGATTTGAGACAGTCTCTTTAGGCTTGGTTTTGTCTGAAACATACTGATAAAAACATTTTAGATTGCTTTTAGCTTCTTTTGCTAGATACATTTCATTTGCTATAACCAACTTACGAGACAGCTATTTCACCTGATAGCGAGCCTTAGCATAGGCATTATAATTAGTTTTAGTAGGGTATTTCTTATACATCTTATCTGTCTAATCTTGTCATGCATATGGTGGAATATTCGTCTTTTTGCCCCCTCCTCCATGTAGTTTAATTTCTTTAAACCTTCTCACTGGTATGAACTTTTCTTTAGCCTCTCTCAGTTCAACTTTATTCTATCCCAGCAATCATTCACATTCAAACCCTCTTGCAAATCTCTCTTCCATTCATAATTTCTGGCAAACCTCCCCATACTTTCATAATTGCTTTTCACAAACTGGTCTTTTACAGTATCAGGTCCTGCACTGGTGTTCCCATCTATAAGAAGGGAAAATTCTATCACCAAGTGATGGCTCTTACCTAGGGGCAGGAGAAGGTCGACTGACGACACAAATTCACCATTGGTCAAATCAAGAACATTTGCTTTTTGCAACTTAGCTCTATAGTGGGTAGGTTCATTCACATGCTGTGTCAAAAACTGCTGTCTCAAGAACCATCTCAAGAAATACACCGGCTGGATGTTCAGTATTACGTACCCATCGACATCTTGGAAACCTCGAAGTTCCAATCCATCTCAGGATAATTAAAATCACCAGTTATAATCACTCGCTCCCTCCTATGGATTTCAAAAAGCTTATTGATCAAGATATTTAGTTATATACCCTCCCGTTTTCTTCCTCAGTACAGCTAAGTGATCTATAAAAGACCCCAAATATATATGACTCCTTATAAATAAAATACTTGGGTTAACATCATTAATAATTAATTCGTGCTTTCGGGTCGACGATCTGTAGTAATATTAAAGCAAGGTGAATCAAAACAAAAATAGACGATAAGCATAAAAACACAAGAGAAAACAACATAAAATTATGCGTACTTTCTCAGTGCGCCTGAAAAACAGACCAAAAAAAAGGACGCCTCACTTGAACATAGTGTATGTGTAAATAATAAACAATGATGTCTACACAAACCTCAAGCAATCACGACACAAATACCCTCAAAAACAAAAGTCTGAAGTGAGAGATTGTCACTGTCACTTCCATCTACGCGCCACCATATTGGTTTACCTTAGCAATACCCACAATGCATGGCTCTTGGCGGGAAGTCATAATCGGCGTTCCCGGTACAACCAAAGAGTTTAGTATACCAAGAGAGGACAGCGGTAACCTAGTATATAGGCAGAAAGCGTATCGCGGGAAGAGTTGCCTCCCTAGGCAAATGCGTGCCACAGGCCGTGAGCGTTATACAGGGTGTTCCAAAAGTCTTGGGCACATTTTGACATTGAATATTTCCGAAACTATTAAGGATATAAAAACGCATCTGGTAAATTCAGAAAGCTTGTAATCTCAATTTTTACACGGAATGTTCAAAGATGTTCAATGTGAGCACCATTGGTCACAGACACACATCAAGCCGATAGTCAAATTCTTGCCCAACGCGTCACAGCATTTTCTGGTTGAGTGAACGCCATTAATGGGTCTGAAATGAAATAAAAAAATCAACAGTTTTACACAAAACTTAATGTAATTAGCTTTAAAATGGCACAACTTTTATCTTACTACCATTCATAGTAATTGAGATATGGGGACTTCAAATGTGCCCAAGACTTTTGGAACACCCTGTAGTGTGTTATATTGCTAGCGTGCGAAAACAACAAGCTAAACAACAGCCTTCGACATCTAATTGATCAATAATTACTGGAAGGGGAGGGTTTTAACTTGACTAGTATTCACTATTGCATTATTTCATACAAGATTCTGCCTTTCACTGGTCTGTCTTTATATTTGTATTGTACTAAGTTTACACAAGAAGAAGAACAAGAAAACAGAAAAATAATGTAGAAAACAAGGAAATATAATTGATATTTAAACATTTGTAGACAAACCCTACATTAAATATGGATGTGTAGTCACTTGTATTGAAACTTTTCTGTTGTGGTAAACCAACAGAAAATTCTATCATGTCTACATCAAGGTGCAGGGGTTAACAAGGTGCTTCAGCATTGAATAATACCAATAAGTATGGTTTTGAGTATTTCATTTGGCTAGTATCATTGTGTTTATCATGATTTTATTTTTTTTAATTCTCACATTATCTGCCATTATTACATTTGCATTTTATTTGCCCAAGGAGTGGGACAACTGTAGGTTTGATTGTCCGTGTAACAGATTACACTAACAGTGCATATCTTTCAGGTTACTGTGTATGCTTGTTTTAGTTTTGGCATGCATAGTTTTATATATATGTTATGTGTGGAGCATGTACCATATTAATTAAGAAGTTATAATTCAAAAGGGAACATAACTTGGTATACACAAGAAAAGGAGGAAAACAGAATATAAGAAAAAAAACCAGCAGGATGAGGATTCATAAACACAGCGAAAAGCAACAAACCAACATAACTTATGTACAGAACGTCAAAAACAGAAGAAGAAGAAGAAAAAGAAAAAGAAAAAGAAAAAAGAAGAAGAAAGAAAAAGAAAACAGAAGAAGAAAGAAAAATAAGAAAGAAACAAAGAGACAAGAAATAATTGACATTCCAGATTTTTTTTTAGACAAAAGAAAACTCATAGTGTGCAATCACAGACTTTGTATTGTAACTTTTCTCATGTTGCAAATCAATGGTAAACTTTTCTCATGTTGCAAATCAATGGTAAATTGTGAGATACATGTAAATTTAATCAATATTATAAGAGCATATCAAAATCAATAGTCCAAAAAGTTGAAAATTCATACAATAAACAAGTCAATTTTACATGCATGTGCAAACACACACACATCATGGGGTATAATCAAGGTATACTGCCAAATACCAGCCGGTATCAAGTTAATAATGCAAAGAATAAACAAGTCCTTTCATACTCATGCATGCACATGCACACTCAGACAGATGGGGTTATACTATTGAATACCAGCTGGTATCAAGTTTATAATCCTTATTGAAAACAAGACACTTATATCATCATGATTCATGGGGTAGAATCAAGCACAAGGTATGCTACTAAATACCAGCCGGTATCAAGTTTATTAATCCAATATTAACAAGACACTTTTACATATATCTAGATGTACACACACTCACACATCATGGGGTAGAATCAAACACAAGGTAAACTGCTAAATACCAGTCAGTATCAAGTTTATAATCCAATATTAACAACAAGACACTTTTACATATATATCTAGATATATGTACACACACTCACACATCACTGGGTAGAATCAAACACAAGGTATACTGCTAAATACCAGCCAGTATCAAGTTTATAATCCAATATTAACAACAAGACACTTAAGTTTTACATATCTAGATAGATGTACACACACTCACACATCATGGGGTAGAATCAAACACAAGGTATATACTGCTAAATACCAGCCGGTATCAAGTTTATAATCCATAACAAAAACAAGACACTTTTACATATATAGATCTATGTACACACACTCACACACATCATCATGTCATGGGGTAGAATCAAACACAAGGTATACTGCTAATACCAGCCGGTATCAAGTTAATAATTCACAGAATAAACGTCATTTTATATCTGCACGCGCACACACACACCCACACACCATGGCGTAATGTCCAATACAAGTATACTGAAAGTGAAAGTATACACTGTCCTATCAAAACTGATATTTCTACAGTGTTATACTACTGAATACAAGCCGGTATCAATGTAAAAATTCCTTGCTTGGTCCATTGGAAATCTAAAGAATGACCATCCATCGCACTCAGCTTTGTACTGAGCACTTGAACAGTTAGGCGCAGCACAAAATTCACCACCACTGCGTACTCGTGTTTTCGTATCGGACGTCGCCATCTATTCTTGCTCTGTCGTCTAGCACGCATTCAAGGGCAAGTAACTCTGACGAATCGGATACGCATTTTCTTGCTCTCTGTCCCCTCTTATTAAAATAATAAACTCTTTGGTACAACATAGGTACTGCAAAAATGTTTGTTTCTTTCTAATTATAGTTTACCCCTTTTTTTCTGTTATTTTTTTTTCTTTTCAACTTCTTTCTCTGGGGATGTGGGGGTTTTCCAATATCCTTCCGCCTTAGTGTTAACGCAATTTTTTTCCAGAATTTTTTTGGTTAAAAAAAAATTCATTTCAAGGGCGGATCAGCAAGTTCACGCGGGAGGGTGCACTTTTTTCTTTTTCTTTTTTTTTTTTTTTTTTTTTTTTTGGGGGGGGGGGGGGGGATAGAGAGAAGTTTTTGTATCTTACCTCAGATTCATAGCAAAGAACAGTTATTCTTTCAAAACAACATTTTTTGGGCAATTATTATTATTATTATTATTATTATTATTATTATTATTATTATTATTATTATTATTATTGTATCACTTTGGTGGAAAGACTTTAAATTAATTATTATTGTATCACTTTGGTGGAAAGACTTTAAATACATTAAACAACTTCTTCTTCTTCTTCTTCTTCTTCTTCTTCTTCTTCTTCTTCTTCTTCTTCTTCTTCTTCTTCTTATTGTCCTTTATTATTATTATTATTTTGTCCTCTATTCTTCTTCTTAATAATAATAATAATACAGTACATTTGTATCGCGCGGTACCTCGCAAACGGTAAGGAAAGCAAGCTCGCCGCGCTTGACAACACACGTGCAATCACACACACACACACACACACACACACGCACACAGAACACGTATACACTTATCAAATGGTTAAATAGTTAAATCTTCTTCTTCTTTTTATTATTTTTATTATTATTATAAGTGACCACGATCTCGTGATGATGTCTTTCCGGCTCCACTTGAAGAGAGTAAATACAGCAAAGTGCACTAGACTGAAGTTCGACCTGGACAAACTGCAAGACCAGGAGGTGGCAGAACTATTTCAGGCCACAATTGGAGGGAAATTTGCACCACTGCTCATTTTGGGGGCTGGTGAAGTAGATGTCAACACCATGACCACCACCTTCAACTCAGCTGTGACAGATGCCGCCACTGAGATCCTTGGCAAGCACCGACCAAAGAAGAAGCTGTGGATCACACCTGAACTTTTGGATCTGTGTGATAAACGAAGAGAGATGAAAAAGAAAAAGAACACCTCACAGGGAGCTGATGTCTACCGAAAAATCAACAATGACATCCGGAAAGGCATGAGCACAGCAAAGGAGAACTGGATAGAAGATCAATGCCAGGAAATAGAGAACAGTCTGAACAAGAACAACAGCAAGAAGGCCTACCAGACAGTGAAGCGGCTGACAAGTGTCAAACAGCCCAAAGTCTCCACGATCCAAAGTAAGTCTGACATATGCCTTACAGAAGAACAAGAAGTCTTGGACAGATGGACAGAGTACTGCTCTGACCTTTACAACCATACACCAAATGGAGACCCATCAGTTCTAGCATGTCCCGAGAACAGAGAAGAAGAAGAAATCCTCCCAATTCTCCGGGAAGAAGTTGAGGCAGCAGTGCAAGCGCTAAAGAAAGGGAAGTCAGCGGGAGTGGACAACATACCCGCGGAACTGCTACAAGCAGGAGGAGAAGCGATGATTGATGCCCTCACCATTATCTGTAACAAGATCTGGCAGAGTGGGGAGTGGCCTACACCATGGACCCAGTCGCTTGTCGTCACTCTTCCCAAAAAAAGGTAACCTTCAGGAGTGTGAAAATTACCGGACCATCAGCCTCATCAGCCATCCCAGCAAGGTCCTCCTGAAAATAATACTCAACAGGTTGAAACCCCAAGCTGAACAGATCATAGCTGAAGAACAAGCAGGATTCAGGGCAGGGCGAAGTACCACTGAGCAGATTTTCAACCTCAGAATAATCTGTGAGAAATACCTACAGCACCAACAACATCTATATCATGTGTTCATAGACTTCAAGAAGGCGTTTGACCGAGTCTGACATGCAGCTCTATGGGCAACAATAAAAGTGTACAACATCAGCCCTAAAAATTATTGAAGTCATCAAAAGCCTGTATGACAAGGCTACCAGTGCAGTCCTCCAAAACAGCGCCATCGGGAACTGGTTCAGAACAACAATCGGTGTGCGTCAAGGATGCCTACTCTCTCCAACACTCTTCAACATCTTCCTAGAGCGCATCATGTCAGATGCTCTTGCAGACCATGAAGGCACAGTCAGCATAGGGGTTAGAGCAATCTCCAATCTTCGTTTTGCAGATGACATTGATGGATTGGCTGGAGAGGAACAAGAACTTGAACAGCTGGTACAGAGGCTTGACACCACCTCCAGAGCCTATGGAATGGAAATAAGTGCAGAGAAGACCAAAATGATGACCAACAATACCAATGGCATCAATACGGACATCCAAGTCCAAGGCCAATCCCTCAACACAGTGCATAGCTTCAAATATTTAGGAGCCATTGTATCAGACAATGGGTCCCGACAGGAAGTCCTCTTTAGGATCGTACAAACAACTGCTGCCCTGACAAGGTTGAAGCCCATTTGGAAAGACAGGACCATCAGTCTACATTCCAAAGTAAGACTGCTGCGCTCCCTTGTCATCTCCATCTTCCTATATGCTTGCGAAGCATGGACCCTCACAGCAGATCTCCACCGAAGAATACAAAGCATGGAGATGAGGTGCTACAGAAGACTTCTGGGCATTTCCTATACCCAACACATCACCAACGACGAAGTCCGACAGACCATCACACAAGCCATTGGACAACACGATGACCTGCTAACAGTGGTGAAAAAACGGAAACTCCGATGGTATGGCCACGTCACCAGATCATCAGGCCTTGCAAAGACTATTCTGCAAGGCACAGTGCAAGGAGGTAGAAGAAGAGGGAGACCGAAAAAGAGGTGGGAGGACAACATTCGAGAAGGGACTGGTTTGACACTGAGCGAAGCCATCAGGGCTGCTGATGACAGAGAAAGATAGAGTATGCTGGTTAAACGATCATCTGTGGTGCCCCTACGACCTTCGGGTTACGGGACAGGATACGATAGGATAGGATTATTATTATTATTATTATTATTATTATTATTATTATTATTATTATTATTATTATTATTATTATCATCATCATCATTATGCTGCTGCTGCTGCTGATGATGATGATGATGATGATTAGCATGATGATTATTAGCATGATGATTATTATGAATATTATGGATATTCTGAATATTCTTCTTCCTCCTCTTTTTCTCCTTCCTCTTCTTTCATCTTCTTCTTTTCTTTTTTTTTTATGGTCGTTCGTGGGGGGGTGCACGTGCACCCGGTGCACCCCCCCAAGATCCGCCCCTGCATTTATTGATTTTATTTCCACGAGTAAGGAAACATGCGTACATTTGCCCCTATCCGCAACGTACAGGTATCACTTGAGGGGTGATCGATTAGATGTACGTTACGGGAAAGACGTGTACATTTTTCACAATAACAATAAAATCAATTTGGGATTCAGTTTCCATAGATTTGTGTTTCTTTTTCCTTCTTCTGCTTCTTCTTCTTTTTCTCTTCTTTCTCTAACCCACTCTCTCCATCCACCCACCCTCTCTCTCTCTCTCTCTCTCTCTCTCTCTCTCTCTCTCTCTCTCTCTCTCTCTCTCTCTCCATCTCCATCTCGCTCCTTCTTCTTCTTCTTCTTCTTCTTCTTCCTCTTCTTGACTACGCAAAAACTAATGCTAGACGACAGTTGAATAAATTTAGGCGGAGTAAGAGTAGTGCAGACAGAGAGTTGTATGTGCAGGCGAGAAAAGAGTACAAGACTGTGATAAAACGTAAGAAAACAAGCTACAGGAGAGATAAAGCCAGACAACTTGCAAGTTTAGGAAGGAACGGGAAACAGTTTTGGAAAGAATTAAAACTAATTTCTGGAAACAAGAAATCTGGTGTTTCAAAAGATATAACCGACATCCAGTGGTTTGAACATTTTCGGCATTTATTTCAGCAGGAGCAGACTAAGCTAGGTGATAACGTAAGGCTAAACGTAGGGCTATGCGATAGGGATCAAACAGTGGCAGGGGAGGTAACCGATAACTGTAATGAACTAAACAACAACATTTCTGACTGCGAAGTAAGAGCTGCAATTAAACATTTAAAAAAGGGTAAATCGTGCGGGATTGATGAAATTTTAGCAGAAATGTTGAAGTTAGCTGATAGCACTGCTGTCAGATTCATGACGAAGCTGTTTAATATTCTTTTTGATAACGGAATTTATCCAACCGAGTGGGCTAAAGCAATAATTGTACCGATTTTCAAAAAAGGTGATGTCCACTCCACAGATAATTATCGTGGTGTATCTTTGCTTAGCTTGGTAAGCAAGTGTTACACTTTTGTGCTGAATAAACGACTGGTAAAATGGGCTGATGAACATAAAAAGCTAACAGAGTCGCAGGCTGGCTTCAGGCGTGGATATTCCACTGTTGATCATATTTTCACATTAAATGCTGCAGTTGAGAAATGTTTTGCCAAAAAAGGAAGTAAGCTATATGTATGTTTTGTCGATTTAAAAAAAGCGTTCGATTCTGTTCAGCGAGAACCACTGTTTGATGTTTTATTACGTCATGGATTGAGAGGAAAATTCATGAATGCAGTTGTAGCAATATATAGTTCAGTTTTGTCATGCGTGCGTATAGAAGATAAACTAACTGACTTTTTCGATTGTCCAGTTGGCCTAAGGCAAGGATGTGTATTAAGCCCGGAAATGTTTTCGCTATTTATAAACGAAATTGCATCAGCTGTGGAGGGAGGTGGTATGCACGGCATTCAGTTCTTGCCAGGCTTGGTTGAATTGTATTTATTGCTGTTTGCAGACGACATAGCACTTCTCTCTGACACCGCAATCGGCCTACAAAACCAAATTAACATTTTAAATAATGCATGTAAAAATCTAAGCTTGAATATAAATATTGATAAAACAAAAGTCATGGTTTTTCGTAAAGGGGGGTTCCTGGGGAAAAACGAAAAATGGTATTTGGATCAAAAACTGCTGGAAGTAGTGAATTAATACAATTATTTGGGTTTTGTGTTCACAACAAAGATGAGTTTAAACAGAGGCGTGGGTGCGCTTGCGGTGAAGGGGAGACGTGCATGCATCGACTGTGTTAGATATGTCAACAAATTGAGCGATATTTCAAAACATTGTTTCTTTAAAATTTTTTACACTCAAGTTCAACCTGTTGTACTCTATGCTGCAGAAGTGTGGGGCCTTCATCGGCTTGATAATGTTGAAAAGGTTCACACCCTTGCTTGTAAAAGATTTTTGAATGTACCCTTAAGAGTTCCGAACAAATTTGTATACGGGGAAACGGGTCGATACCCATTGTATGTTAACAGTGCCGTCAGATGTATAAAGTACTGGTTGAAGCTCTTGACCTTTGATGTGTATAGACTTCCAAAACAAGCTTACCTAATGCTACGAAATTTGGATGACAGAGGGAAAAAATGCTGGGTAACTAAGGTAAAGGACACTTTATTTTCATTAGGCTTTGGTCATGTTTGGTTACAACAAAGTGTAGGGTGTGCAAAAACATTTGTTTCATTATTCAAACAGAGAATGAAAGATATCTATGTACAAGAATGGAATGGTTCTGTGACCTGTAAAGAAATATTTAGAGACTATAAATTATTTAAGAACATATTTGAAAGTGAAAGGTATTTTGACTACATAGATATTAAATGTTTTCGTGATTGTTTGGTTAAATTAAGGCTTGGTGTCCTACCCATTGGTGCATCTGTTTTTCGAAAAACGTTTGGCAATCATATGAACGATAATAAGTGTAAACTTTGCAGAGTAGAAGAAAACGAGGATCATATTTTATTTGTGTGTCCATTATACACCAATTTAAGACAGAAATATCTGAATGTAAGGCATCAGTCGTACATTAACTACATACGTAATGGATCTGTGTCAGACAATCGCAAACTTGGTGTTTTCTTATTCAATGCAATGAAGATCAGACAGGGGTTTGTGGAATGCCTTGAAAATATTGTTTAATGTGTAGAACGAGTCTGCTTTATATTTAGTGCTTCTATAATGAATATTTATATTACGTTATTAATACGTTGTGGTACAATTGTTTATAATGTTTACGGACCCAAACTAGGGGCCGGTGGCCTATAGTCATTAAACTTTGTTCTTGTTCTTCTTGTTCTTGTTCTCTCTCTCTCTCTCTCTCTCTCTCTCTCTCTCTCTCTCTCTCTCTATCTCTCTCTGTCTCTCCATCTCGCTCCTTCTTCTTCTTCTTCTTCTACTTCTTCTTCTTCTTCTTCTTCTTCTTCTTCTTTTTCTTCTTCTTCTTCTTAATAATAATAATAATAACGGGTTTTTATATAGCGGGTACTCCAGCCTATGACCAGACTCACCACGCTTTACATAGTCATAACATATAAATACATGCACTCGATGAAACATCACTTTTGCTACAATACACCAAAAGACGGGACAGTAAAGGTACAGACTATTTACAATTATGTACATAAATTACAAAAAAGACAAAAATATACTATTTACAACTATGTACACAAATGACAAAAAAAAAAGACAGAAAGTAGAATAGCAAAAACCTATTCACAGCTATTTATATGCCCGGTTAGGCCCAGGAAGGAAAACAGTATAAATATTTACAGCCGTGTATACACGTGTGATCATATTATTTTCCCCTTTACCAACAACTGGCCCGCTGGTGTCAGTATAAATCGGTCCAGTAGTCACCTATATGCGAAAGTGTCGTGTGACTATAATCTACAAACAACAACAACAACACTTACGGATCAGACATAGACAAGAGATGAGAGAATGGCAGCAGGACACAAATCAGTCTGAATAATGCAGTTTGAAGAGGTGGGTTTTGAGGGCCTTTTTGAATGCTTCTTCTTCTTCTTGACTACCTCCTTCAGCATTGTGAAGATTACGTTTTTCCTTCTTCTGCTTCTTCTTCTTTTTCTCTTCTTTCCCTAACCCACTCTCTCCATCCACCCTCTCTCTCTCTCTCTCTCTCTCTCTCTCTCTCTCTCTCTCCATCTCCATCTCGCTCCTGCTTCTTCTTCTTCTTCTTCCTCTTCTTGACTACCTCCTTCAGCATTGTGAAGATTACGTAGACGCTCTGTGTGGCTATCTTTTTCTCCCCCTCTCTTCTCTCTGTCTGTTTCTCTTTCCCCTCTCTCCCCCTTTCTCTCCACCTTCCCACCCCCCCCCCCCTCTCTCTCTCTCTCTCTCTCTCTCTCTCTCTTTCTTTCTCTCTCTCTCTCTCTCTCTCTCTCTTCGTATGAAAGACTGCCACTGGTGCGAAATCCGCCTCACGCCGACGACTATGCGTCATGCCGAGTACCGTAGCCTTTGCTAGCCCTTTTGTTCAGTTTTTGTTTCGCTTTGCCCCATTCACTCAGTCACCAGTCACCACTGCCGTCAGTGTTTCGTTTCGTTGGTTAGATTAACGTCCCCGGACACAGTAGCGTATAGGGGAATGAGTACTGTTAGTGTGGGACCTTAGGAGGCTTTTATACCTTAAGCTATTGCTTTGATTATTAACCCGTGATCGTAGTTGTGCATTGTTTTTCTTCTAACAAAAACGGTGTGTTTTCGTGTAGCCAGTGATTTCTCGTTTTCACAAAGAAGTAGGGGGGTTTACACCTTTTCGTGTAAGCCTGATTATTTTCATTCTGCAAAAGGACGTTTTTATTGTGTAGTCTTTTTTTTTTTTTAAACTAGGGTATACTTTTCATGTGATATTTTCCTGTTTGCGAAAGGTTTTTATCCAATAACTTTTCCGGTATGTTTTATTTCTTCCTAGGTCGAGGTTGTACGGACTTTATAACCTGAATTTATAAATAGGCATATAGTCTGTTATTGTGCATCCTTTTCTTTTATAAAAGGTGCTGTATTAAGAGATTTTTGCTTTCCTTTTTCTCCCATTAGGAGATGATATACTTCTTGTCTAACTTGTTATATTTCTACAAAATGTAAATACATTCCTTGATTTTCCATTAGGAGTAGGAAATTATATACTTACTATTCATAGTGTAATTAGAACCGGTTTTTATAGTAGCAATGTATTAAAGTGTTGTCCAAACAGGGAAAAAAACACCTCTTTTAAAAGTACAATTTTGATAAATAAATCAGAAAAATTCCCTTGTTAGTGTGCATGTTAATAGAGTCAAGGTTAACTCTAAAAAAAAATAGCACGGCAGCGAAAAGTGTGTATAATAGGCACAGTTGTTTATTTACACAACAAGAATGAGCCGCCTAAAATACATTGTTTTAGCGGTTTAGTTGAGAAACAGTTGCCCATTATATAATATTTTAATGTGACAACAATGCAATTTCTCTAGTAAAGTCGTTGTCACACACACACGTACACTCAAAATAAACAAGCTCCCTTAATACCTTTGCCCCTGTAGAGTCGTATGGAGGTACAAATTAATAACGTCCGTGAATCAGTATAGGCTGTGGCATTCAAGGGTTGGATTGTGTCATCGTTGACACACATTCATTCTCAATGGCGCTATCACATGTCGTTGACTAGACAATCTGGCTACAAGTACAAATAGGCATCTATAAAATATAATCAGACACTGATCTTTGTGTGTAAAGTTAAATGTAGGTCTACCTTACTAAATACCAAAACGCTTTATTGGCAATTGAGAATGAAATATTATATACTAGGAGGTACTATCAGAAAGAAAGGCGATAAAAGGCAGCAGGCAGAAATTGTTCTCAATATATGTAGTTCCCTAAACGCTTCACGAGGAGTAAAAAAAAAAGCCAATTCACTCACAAGCCAAGATAAGCTTACTACGAGACGCTAGGATGTGCAGTACAGAAAAAATAGAGCAACTCAATCAACACCTTGTATTTAGAAATCAGCTACGTGAGAAATGTTGCTTCTCCTTTTGATAGTCTGTCTGGATAGGCAAGGTGACAATCATGTTATGTCGTGTCTTAACTGGAACCATTTCAACCAAACTAAAAAAAAAAAAAAAAAAAGGTTCAGGAACCTTGGTTCGGGATCTGAGGACCTGGAAAAAAGTTTTATGAACTTCCACGAACCTTCCAGTTAAGACAGGTCATTAGGGTTTACAATGATTAATGTGTGCTAGTGGCAGATGAAAAACCAAATAAAACAACAACAACAACACATAGTTATTTATATCAACAAGTTGAAAGGTGGCATCTTTGTGTGGGGTGGGAATGCGCGTGTGTATATGAATTTTTATGTGTTGGAGTGAGAGGAGAGGGAGTGGGTAGGCGGTGTGTGTGTGTGTGCATGTGTGTATGTCTTCATTCCTCTGTATAGGTCTTTCCATCTCTCTCTCTCTCTCTCTCTCTCTCTCTCTCTCTCTCTCTCTCTCTCTCTCTCTCTCTCTTTCTCTCTGTGTCTGTCTGTCTGTCTGTCTGTCTGTCTCTCTCTATTTCTATATCTCTCTCTCTATCTCTATCTCTGTGCAATGAGGAAATGGGTTATGGCCTGTCGATGCCTTCATTGGAAGGTTCAGCTAAGGAGGTTCAAAAACTTTTTTTTTCGAGATTCTCAGATCCCAAACCCAGGTTGATGAACCTTTTGGACAAAAGAGGTTCAGGAACCTAGGTTCGTTATCTGAGAACCTAAAAACAACAAAAAAAGTTAAACCTTCCCCGAACCTTCCACGGACCTTCCACTTAAGACAGACCATTAGAAAGACTTTGCAGTAGGTCCACACGTAAATTTAGTTCCAGTAGTAGTGCTACATAACCGTGACATGTTCCCGTCGCATGGGCTCGTCTATACCACCGCGTTTGGCCTAGCTGCTGTGTTAAATTGGAATGTGCAAGTTGCCCTCTATCTGTCCATTCAGTTGTCACATTCATTCAAAAAGTACATGCAGCGGTTTGACGCCAGAGACTTGCCAACTCAGCGCTTTGTGTAGACCTAGTAATTGAGTAGCAGTAGCATTGTACATTTGTGTGTGTGTGTGTGTGTGTGTGTGTGTGTGAGAAAGCATGTGTGTGGGGGGAGGGGGAAGAGGAGGGGAACTTGCTTTTTTTTTTAATTAGAAATTAGAGGCAACAGCATAGCTGAGAGTAGCCCACATACGCTGAGTGATTATTATGTAAGCGTAAATCTGGTTAGTTCGTTCATGTCTGTGAAAATAATTATAATTATACGTTGTTACTCCCCCCCCCACACTACCCCCCACCCTTCCATCCCTTTGCCCTCTTAACCAAGCAACTCAGAGTTCCTCGTCAATGTCTGTTTAATTTAGTTGTCCAAAAATATCGAAAGAATCTGCAACCAGCTCGTTCAGTAGACTACAAACCTATGTGTAAAAATATAATAGTCTAATTTACAGTATCAGGTGAAAATCAATATCAGCTATTGGAACTGTACAAATGTTCTTTCTATTACTGAGAAATATCAACAGCTTTTGCAAACGCTAGCTGCCAGATCATTTTGCATGCAGTATTTGTCAAAGAACTTACACCTACTCGAGAAAGGCATGCATGTTTAGTTGTTGAAAACTATCAATCAATCAATATTTTAATTTAACGTCTTTTCACAACAATGTGATTTTAGACAACCATAACAAACAAAGAAACAAACAACTAGAAATTGTTAATTATAGTAACTTAAATAAATCTGTTCCGACAATGATACGCGCGATGTCCTGTAACATCGAACTATATAAGATGACTCTAATATCGTCTTGTGCACATAAAATAATTCCATTTTCTTTGTACAATGCTGTTAAAATAGTACAATCAAATAAGATATGTTGTAAGGAAATAGTTCCAGCTGAAAACTACCAAGTGTGTCGGTGTTAGAATTAATTGAGCGATAAGCAGTACACAGGAATCGAGTCTTTGCTGTTGTTGCTTCAGTATTTGAATGAAAACATTTTTATTAAGAAAGATCAACAGTGTTTGCTTGAATTAGTATATAACAATTAATGCAATTTCCCTAGTAAACTCGTTGTCACACACACGCACACACACACGCACACCACCGTGTAGAAACGACGTTGTGATGACTGTCGTGAAACTCTACATACATTATTTTGACCTACTTAACATTATTTTAACATTTTTCCAGTTTTTGAAGCTATCCCTAACCCTAACCCTAACCCTTAACTTAACCCTAAGCCTAACACAGCCCTAACCCTGACGGAACACTGTTTTGACGACAAAATAACGGGGCCGTCAAAAGAAAGTACGTAGAGTTCCAAGTGTCTGTCAGAGTAACGTCGTTTTTACCTAGCCACACTCACACCCACCCACCCACACACACACGCACACACACAATAAACAAGCTCCCTTAAAACCTGTCCCTGTCGAGTCGTATAGAGTTACAAAATAATAACGTCCATGAATCAGCATAGGCTGTGGCATCCAAGGGTCTGATTGTGTCATCGTTGATACACATTCCTTCTCAATAGCGCTATCACATGTTGTTAACTAGACAATATATACTTTAGTTTGTTTGTCAGTATTAGTCAATATTTTGAATCATAATATGATAAATATGATTTATATTTTCTATATTTTCCATCGTATTTTCGATATTTACAGTATAGTAACGTCAGTGATTGTAGCGATTTGTAGGAAAGCCTTCAGAGGCAAGACTGGCCTCGTCACATTATAAGAAAAAGCAATTTCAGGTTTGACCGCCATCAAGTTTGTTGGAAGCTACAGTGTATATCTTTGTGAGTCACATTAGCCTCGTGTGCTATAAAATCAAGCTGGTTGGAATATAACCTGTGATTATACCTGTGCTGCGCTGTGCATACCTCTGTGGACAAAATCACCTTTTAACCTTGCTTTGAACTGGTTTTAGGCCTGTACCCAGTCAACCTGACTGGCGGAGTGCATACAATCATCTTAGAGACCGAGTCGCCAAAAGATAACGAGGTAAGCCGGTCTGTGTTTGATTTAACTCACCTACCTGTGTTTGTCTAAAGTTGTAATGTCTATTTTTATCTGTTCAAATTTCACACTTGTAATATTGTTTTCTTCTTCCCCGCGACGTTGCTTAATTTACTGTGATACTTCCTGGGTAAATTTGTTGTTGAAAAGTGTAACCCCTCTGCCGATAAGTATATTTTACTAGATGGAGTACGCTGGTTAAACGATCATCTGTGGTGCCCCAACGAACTTCGAGTTACGGGATAGGATAGGATTGTACGTCCAAGTTATTCAAGTGTATGCCACATTAGCTCTCTCTGTCTGTCTGCCTGTCTGTCTCTCTGTCTGTCTTTCTGTTTCTCTGTCTGTCTTTCTACCTGTCTCTGTTTCTCTGTCTGTCTCTGTTTTCTGTCTGTCTTTCTGTCTTTCTTTCTGTTTCTCTGTCTGTCTTTCTGTCTTTCTTTCTGTTTCTCTGTCTGTCTTTCTTTCTGTTTCTCTGTCTGTTTTTTCTGTTTCTCTTTCTGTTTTCTGTCTGGCTTTCTGTTTCTCTGTCTGTCTTTCGTTCTGTCTCTCTGCTTCTCTGTCTGTCTTTCTGTTTCTCTGTCTGTCTTTCTGTTTCTCTGTCTGTCTTTCTCTCTGTCTGTCTTTCTGTTTCATTGTCTGTCCTTCTGTCTGTCTCTCTGTTTCTCTGTCTGTCTCTCTGTTTTTATATCTGTCTTTTTGTTTGTCTGTCTGTTTCTCTGTCTGTCTCTCTGTTTCTCTGTCTGTCTTTCTGTTTATCTGTCTGTGTCTTTGTCTGTTTTTCTGTTTTTCTGTCTGTTTCTCTGTCTTTCTGTCTGTCTTTCTGTTTCTCTGTCTGTCTGTCTCTGTTTCTCTGTCTGTCTTTGTGTCTGTCTTTCTGTTTCACTGTCTGTCTGTTTCTCTGTCTTTCTGTCTTTCTCTCAGTTTCTCTGTTTTTCTGTCTGTCTCTCTGTTTATCTGTCTTTCTGTCTGTCTTTCTGTTTCTCTCTCTGTCTGTCTGTCTTTCTGTTTCTCTGTCTGTCTTTCTGCCTGTCTTTCTGTCTGTCTTTCTGTTTCTCTGTCTGTCTTCCTGTCTGTCTCTCTGTCTGTCTCTCTGTTTCTCTGTCGGACTGTCTGTCTTTCTGTTTCTCTGTCTGTCTTTCTGTTTCTCTGTCTGTCTTTCTGTCTGTCTGTTTCTCTGTCTGTCTGTATTTCTGTTTCTCTGTCTGTCTTTCTGCCTGTCTTTCTGTCTGTCTTTCTGTTTCTATGTCTGTCTTCCTGTCTGTCTCTCTGTTTCTCTGTCGGACTGTCTGTCTTTCTGTTTCTCTGTCGGACTGTCTGTTTCTCTGTCTGACTGTGTCTCCTTCCCTTTCTGTCAAATCTGTGCCCATCTCATCTGTGCACGATTCTAGTAACGAGATCCATCAATTATAAGTATACTACTACTCGGTCCCAGCCCTGTTATCCAACTTACAACTGAATCGGTTTCTTTTCCAAATTAATTTTTCGTTCCAGGTCTGAGGGGTGAAACTGGTGTAGAGAATGGGTATATGCTTTGAGGAGCCTTGGAAACGCGGCGATCTTTGCCTGAAATGCAAGAATACAGCTGTTGTTGCCATAATGGGCAATTCTTGTAATTCATGAACAATTACTAGACAGGTGTGTCAGGTACAATGGTCATTCGATGCCGGTCCGGTCCGGTGTTAACAGTCCCCGGTGTACTTGTATACTTGTTGTCCCCTAATTACACTCTATAAGCATACCTTATTCTGTTCCACCCTAAACTATTATGTAGGCTATCATATCGTTCAGTTCCACTAAATCTCTCCTCATAATATTATTTTTTTATTTTTTTTTATCAGTTTATAGTCCCCTCCCTTCCCGATAAGGATTTTCAGAGAGGAGACTATTCGCACAGCCGATGATAATATTATTGTACTGCTGTGTCTTTTTATCTCATTCTGCCAGTATCCTTCCTCGCAATATTTCCATTCCTTCGTTTCCTATCTCGAGTTTCTATCAGTGCATGGTTTTTAGTTAGGATATAATTATTTTTAAAAACCCAGACATTCATAGCTTTTAAACTAAATGTCCGTGGCTTTTAAAAATATATCTTCATTAAAGTTTAATGCCATAATTAATCCGTTCGTTTTCTCTCCATAGTTAAAGGGTAGCGCTTATTTAAGCCGTACACTTTTAACTGTTCGTTTTATGCCTGGCCGTTTTCTTGAATCCGTTTATGTTTAAACTAAAATTCTGTCTGGAGCAGTTGTTCAGAAGTAGCCGAAGAAAAAATCAACAACTACAATTAGTGCACCGAAGTCGTGTTCAAGGGTTTACGGTTTTGAATCCGAACATTTAAAGTAAACACTGGTAATTTCATTGCTTCAGTCAGTTGGAGTGCTTGGTTCCACCCAATCTGCTTATTCCTTCATCCCCTCCCGCACCCACCAAAAAGAACAGTAATGCAATTTAAATTGGGAGGAGCTGTATGCCCTCTGTCCTCTCTGCGCTGCATGCACAGCGGCAGCGCGCTTTCGAAACAACAACAACAACAACAACAACAACAACAACAACAAAGGCCTCGAAAGCCACCCCCATCATTGAAAAGTATCTTGCGAAAATCAAACTCCACGTTGTTCCGCTCCACAGAATAAATTGTATGTGTCATAAAATATTGGGCAAAAGCAGCTGCAGCTGCTCCGTTGTTCTGTGTGTGAGTGAGACTATGTAACTCTTTGTTTCCTTGCAAGTCTCGCGCTATCAACAGCGCTCTGCTTGTTCCGCCATGAACGTAAGGATGAATGCGACAAACAATTACGGTGTGAGAGGGCATAAACCGACATGCAACTGAATGTGGCAGTTGAAGAGTTATAGTCCATGTTTGCTACAAGTGAATGCGTGAGGTCAAGGTAAATTGAGATAGGTATTAATATAAGCCTATGTAAGGGCTAAACTGTTTACATCATCGTTTGTAAAGTACTAAGGGCACATTTACTTTTATGACTTACCTGAGAACATGCACTATCTTCTCATCGTGTGTGTGTGGGGTGTGTGTGTGGGTGTGTGTGTGTGTGTGGGTGGGTGATAAGAGGTTGGGGGTTAGCGTGGGCTGTTGTTGTTTGTAGATTATAGTCACACGACACTTTCGCATATAGGTGACTACTGGACCGATTTATACTGACACCAGCGGGCCAGTCCTCTTACTCCCCACACCAGCTCTTCAACCCAATCCCTCACCGTAGATACAGACATTGACATTGCAATTAACATATTCTGTCACAAGCAACAGCCGAACAGGTGCACCTGAAGTGATGACATAGACGGAAATCCTTTGCCACAAGGGACCCCATGTTGATGTTCATTGTTGTGCAATAAACAATAAAACAGGATTTAGGTGTTTTTAGATAGTCCATCGTAAATTTATTCCATCATCATCATCATCATCATCATCATCATCATCATCATCATCATCATCATCATCATCATCATCATCATCATCATCATCATCATCATCATCATCATCATCATTCCGTCGCACGGACTTTAAAGCCCCCCCCCCCTTCCCCACCCCACCTCCCCCGTGGGGGTGCCGGGGGTTTCTGTATAAATAGTATTTCCACTTTCTGGAAATTTAGTGCTTTAAATTCCCACTGTTGCTGTTGTTCTCTTTTTTTCGTTCTCATTCCTACTCTGTTCTATCAATCTGCTATACTATCTTCTTATTCGCTAGAACAGTCACCTACCTTTTTTCTTGAAAACTCTTCCTGGACAAAACTCCTCATTTGTGTGCAGTGTTCCTTCCACACACAAAAAATGAGAGTCCTTGGGACTCCCAGGTATAAAAGTCCTTGTGCAAATTTTGAGAGTCCCCAAATCGAAAAAAGAAATGTAAAAACAAGTCCAAGCCTCACTTTTTTTCTTTTGTTTTTTTACTCTGTTAAAGCGTCACATTAGTTATCATAATCATAAAAAAAACAAAAATTGAACCATGTTTCTTTGGACGCTTTACTTCAGTTTGGGTTTCATCATTTATTTGTTTATCCTTGCTTTGGAGTTCCGTATTTTCGATAATGACAGGATCTGTACTTGATATTGCTGTGGATTAACGGTTTTGGGCCCAGTCAACCACGTCAGAAGTGACATGATCGTGTATGATAGAATCAAAGAATAAATTCATGAAGATTTCTTCTGTTCAGTGAATGGATTGCTTGGAGGAAGTTTACAATGCGCGCGCATGCGATTTTTAAGGACGACAACTTTCGACACAATCTTTAATCGTCTGCATTGGCAGTCTCAGTTGGGTTCAAATTCTGATTATGCCGTGAATTAGTTCGCCACTCGTTTGTCGTATTTTTGACTTTAGCGATTCGAAAAAATTGCAAATTTTTCTGCGTCATTTTTCATATTTTGTGCGTAATTGACGCACTACTGTGCGTAATCGGGAACACTGTGTGTGAGGTCTGTTGGGTCAGCTTGGGAATATTAGACGCTTTCTGCCAAATGGTCACAAGGGCTTCCAATGATATTAATATTTAGCAATGTAGGCAGTTTATATGTATGTGCTTTGCTGATATTTTATTACTATGTTTGTATTCTATTTTGTTTTTGTAAACGGAGGTTCGATAAATTAGAGTATAGCCACAGCGTCCCCTGCGTGGGAGGCCTTTATTGTAAAGTGACCGGCTGGTGGAGTGCCTTTAGTGTTACCATTAGGGTTGTTTCAGCAGATCTTATATGCGGATCAGGGGTTAGTCCTCTTTCAGCCAAGTTGTCTTGATTTTGTGATCCTGATTCGGCTCTTTGCAGTCCGCTGGACCCTGTAAAAAATAGCTAACTAACTAACTAACTAACTAACGAACTTTAAAGATCCTGAAGCTCGTGTCCCAGACGGGTGGTGCCAGCTACACAAATACACCCAGCAAGCACTAGCCCCTTCGACCCCACCCCCGGTCGCTCAGAATTGTGCTCAGTTGTCTGGGCGTCAGACGCTGAGCATAAGGCTGCAAGCGGGCGCCTCGGGCTTCTTGAGTTATAGATCCCGTATCGGCCAGCACTTGAACCGTTCTTGAGGCGGAAATAACGTTTAAATTAAATAAATTGATTAATAGCAAAATAAAAATACGTCAGAGAATTTCAGTGTGAACCTTTAAAAGCACACATTCTTTTATTCTCTCTCTCTCTCTCTCTCTCTCTCTCTCTCTCTCTCTCTCTCTCTCTCTCTCTCTCTCTCTCTCTCTGGGTCTGTGTGTGTGAGTTTGTGTGTGTCTGCACATGTTAGTTTGTTTGCATATATAAGAAATGTGTATTAAGAAGCAAAGAACAAATCTGAGCGGTTAACCTTATCTAAGCTTACACCACGGAGACGGGAAATATATTGTCAAAGTAGCATGACAAGGATTGACAACGTTAACCCTATGTATGCATTTGCAAACCTGCATTATTTAAAAAAAACACACACACAAAAAAAAACAAAAAACAATACAGCTTTAATACAGCCCCATCTCAGAGTCTTCTTGATGAATTTTTAAAGCTACATAATTATACTTTAAATATTCTGAAACCTAAGATTACGGCTGTGAAAAATTAGTGCGTTGGTTGATATATTTGTCTTGTCATGTCGAATTGCCGCTAATGGCTGATTTACACGTCGCAGGTATTAACGATTTGGTATTGCAAACCTTGCAATGGGGATCAAATGTGACGATAACGGTGAATGACGTGTTCAACATTGTTTTGAAGAATGTTGAAGGGAAATAGATTGTACAATGTTTTAAATTTATTTATTTTTGTTTGGGTGTGTGGATAGTTTCAATATGCGTCAACGATGATGACGACATGGCTTTTACTATTGAACCTCGCACAAAGTGACGAGACGTGTATTTCAGCCGCAATCTGCTGATCTATACATTTTGGAAACATTTCCAACACAATGAACGTACGCGGCCATATTACATCGGATTTGTATCTTAGTTTGCGTTGTAAACATTTATAACACAGGCCTACGCCTAAAACATTCTACACTGTGCATTAATTTGATTCATAACCTTGTCATCCGTTGTATACGTGAACACCCCTACTACACTGACAACAGGGTAAGCTCTTTAGATGCCATTTATTAATTCAAAAATGTTTTTCATGACAGTTTTGTCACGCAAGACCTTATTTTAAATGTTCCACCAACTCCTTGATATAGTCTACTTGCAACCTGCTAAACCCAAGATTGCCTACTTGTGAGAACAAGTAACGTGTACATTTACAAAAAAGCGTCCTTTTGCAAATTCTTTTGCCGTTAGTTTTCTTACCTGGGGTATTAGCCTACTACATTCGCGTCCATGCTTTGCTAATTTGGGCGTAATTTCTTATATTACCGTATGCTTCATTGAATCCCTTACTTTACGAATGGTTAACGATGAATACACTTAGCAGTGGTTCCAATGTATGCAGCTAGTCCATGCATCTTTGCATGTTGTTTTCGACACTTTCTATAAGACAGCTATAACAAACCTAGAAAGATTACTTCTTTATAATATAGTTTGGCTTCCTTTTACGTAGTATCTACTTTCTTCACTTGAAGTGGTACATGTTCCCCCCCCTCCCCCCTTTCCACTAACTCCAAAACCTATGGAATGAAAATAAGTGCAGAGAAGACCAAAATGATGTCTAACCATACCAATGGCTTCAACATGGACATCAAAGTCCAAGGCCAATCCCTCAACACAGTGCATAGCTTCAAATATTTAGGAGCCATTGTATCAGACAATGGGTCCCGACAGGAAATCCTCTCCCAAATCGCACAAACAACTGCTGCACTGACAAGGTTGAAGCCCATTTGGAAAGACAGGACCATCAGTCTACATTCCAAGATAAGGCTGCTGCGCTCCCTTGTCATCTCCATCTTCATATACGCTTGCGAAACATGGACCCTCACAGCAGATCTACAATGAAGAATATAAAACATGGAGATGAGGTGCTACAGAAGATTTCTGAGCATTTCCTATACCCAGCCCATCACCAACGACGAAGTCCGACAGACTATCACACAAGCCATTGGACAACACGATGACATGCTCAAAGTGGTGAAGAAAGCAAGGGAAACTCCGATGGTATGGTCACGTCACCAGATCATCAGGCCTTGCAAAGACCATCCTGCAAGACACGGTGCAATGAGGCAGAAGAAGAGGGAGACAGGAAAAGAGGTGGGAGGACAACATTCGAGAATGGACTGGCTCGACACTGAGCGAAGCCATGAGAAGTGCTGAGGACAGAGAAAGATGAAGTAGGCCTACGCTGGTTAAAGGATCATCTGTGGTGCCCCAACGACCTTCGAGTTACGGGATAGGAAAGGATAGGATAGATTTTATTCTTTGACGTACCTTTTCTATAATTACTTACGGTTAATATATGTTTCCATACGCTGAAGACTTACATTAAAGGGTAGACTGGCTAGTACTAGGCAAAGGTTAATAAACCTACGATAACATAGCTTTAAGATATAAAGAAAGGTCTTGGTCCTGTATTTGTCCGGAGATACAACTAAAGTAGGCTATACTTATTGGAGACCTTTCGCTCGAAAAACTGCAGCTGGTCAACTCTTGGGTCTACTCTACAGCTCTGACGGACATAGTAGCGTTCGGGATACTAAGCTTGAGCTCTGATACACAATTATGTCGGAGATTGGCTACAGATATTCGTTCGCTTTAGAGCGTGTCCTGGCTTTGTCAGAAGCCATTCCGCAAGACAAGATCTTGTCATCTTGCTAGGGAAAGGGGGACAGCGCTTTCCCATGGTACTTGACAATGTCTTAACTAAAACTCACATCAGATGTATATATAAAGTTCTTTTTAAGGCTTTCGCACAGTCCACAAAGTGCTGTTTACTACAGGTGTACTTATCGTTATTTTACAACATCGCAGTGTATAGAACTCGGACGTACTGCAACTTTAAGGAGAAAAATCACACCAGATAAACCATTTGCAAAGCTTTCTAGGAAACTACATTCTTTAGAGTTTGTTTTAAGGATTTTGTTTTTATCGCTGTCTATAGAACGTGATCGTACTGCAATTTTATGTATAAAATAAGGTCATATTAGCCGTTTTTAAGACTTTTGCAGGGACCATTGTTGTTGTTGTTTTTAGATTATAGTCACACGACACTTTCGCATATAGGTGACTACTGGACCGATTTATACTGACACCAGCAGGCCAGTTGTTGGTAAAGGGGAAATAATATGATCACACGTTGACCAATCCGGGATTCGAACCAGCGACCTTTCGGTTACTAGCAAGACGCTCTTACCAACTGAGCTACCCGGCCCCACCAGGGACCATAAATTGCTTCTTGCTTTAATAGGTACCACTCATTCTGTAGAGCACTACTACTACTACTACTACTACTACTACTACTACTACTACTACTACTACTACTACTACTACTACTACTATTGCATAGTCTGACGCCCAGACGACTGAGCACAATCCTGGGCGATCGGGGATGGGGAGAAGGGACCTAATGCGTGCTGGGTTTATTTGTGTAGTCGGCACTCACCGGTCTAGGACATGAGCGCCAGGATCTTTAAAACCCATGCGATGGCCAATGCGTGCGTGCACAGACTAAGCCTCGGTTTATAGCTTACTCTCATTCGAAGGACTACTACTACTACTACTACTACTACTACTACTACTACTACTACTACTACTACTACTACTACTACCACCACCACCACCACACCGCCACCACAGCCACCATTACCCCAACTACTATTACTTGTAAGTACAGATTTCTACAAAGAATAGATATAGCATTTAAAAAGAGAGGAAGCAGTAAAGTCGGGGCATTGCCACTCACCGTACGCAGAAAAAGGGAGATAGGCAATTTTCTAATTCCTCATTGATCTTTGAAAGATATTTTTTTAATCCAGATGTTTTACCAATTACATAATCCCCATTTTTTAAAGGTGAAGCTATCTATTTCATGAGCATATAGGATTACATTTATATTTTCCAATCTGGGAAATTTGGGTAGGTAGCTTTCGTAGTTCAGATATAAGCCTACATACCTCAATGCTCTAAAGCCAACATACCTCAGTGCTCTATATTTTTTTAGAAGCATGGTACTCACGTCAGGTTTGGCGAACATCCTTTATTTTAATTGGATGGCATATGGTAAGTTGATTGTAAGGCCTGATGCACACTGACAAGAAATTTTAAACTTCAAAATGGCAGCGATTAGCAAGTAAAAGAAATGTTGGAGAATCAGAATTCCATTCTCATGTCCTACGATCATTCATGTGCCTTTGAGATGTAAGAGGGAATAGATCTACCACTAGTGCTACTGTATTTAACATTTGATGGCTGGTAAGAGGTACTTTGAAGTTTTTACAATCAAAGGGACATTCCTTTACTGTCAAGCTAGGATGAAAAGAAAAGCTGAGACAGCCGGCATCAATCCATGGTCGTATACTTATGTAGTAAGATGAAGTATTTGTGTGCGGCACGTTTGTATACAGATACAGACTTACCTCTGTCTTATCTGCAGCATATGTCCATACATCTGTCGTAGTCGTGACAAAATGCCAAGTCAGTTAATTTATTTGTGCATGCGCAGCACAGTGTATATAGGGAGCTGCTTTCCTTTGCCGAAGGTCGCGAGTTCGAACCCCGCATGGGACAGACTTGCGTGACGAGACGTTTCTGCTCACTGAGGGTTTTCTCCAGATACTCTGGTTTCCTTCCCGCCCTTCAATAACTGTACTTGGTGCAGTCTATCTAAACTTCGTCCCTTATACGCTTTTGTGTCCGGGGAGGTTAATTTAACAAAGTATCTAAACTAAAACTAGATTTCCCTTCCGTCTTCCAATCTTCCGTCTTCCAATAACGACTTGCCACATGTTTGAGTGATAAAAAGTGTGTTGTCTATATAGTGTCTGTAACATGTGAGTGTGTATGTTAATTACAGATCGCCGCGCTTTGAGTCAGGTTTAGGGATAAGGTGTGTATAGCATCCATTATTATTATTATTATTATTATTATTATTATTAGTAGTAGTAGTAGTAGTAGTAGTAGTAGTAGTAGTAGTAGTAGTAGTAGTAGTAGTAGTTTGCGTCTGAAAATTAGTTCTTATTGAACATAGCATTATAATGATGCTAATGTTGACCGTTAATATGTGTGTATTGCAGAAATATGAAATATACAAACAAAATGCACCAGATGTTTAAAAAAAAAGTTTATGTAAACACGTTCATGCGTGTTGATAGCAGCCTCGTCGGGTATTAAAGAGATGAAATATTAATCTTGTTGTTTGTTGTATCAAATTTTATTCATCAGATTAACATAAGTTGTACTAATATTAATAATAACTGAGGTAACACGAGTAAGATTTATTTGAAAAGAGTTTAATAATAACAATAATAATAATAATAATAATAATAATAATAATAATAATAATAATAATAATAATGATGATGATGATGATGATGATGATGATAATAATAATAATAATAATAATAATAATAATAATAATAATAATAATAATAATAATAATAATAAGAAGAAGAAGAAGAAGAAGAAGAAGAAGAACAAGAACAAGAAGAACAAGAAGAACAAGAACAAGAACAAGAACAAGAAGAACAAGAACAAGAACAAGAGGAAGAAGAAGAACAACAACAACAACAACAACAAAAGATGCTGTCACAAGCTTTTTTCTTCAATCGAACTCAAAGCGCGGCAATCTGAAGAGAAAGCTATTTCAGAAGGCGGAATAGACTCTTTTATACATAACTCTTAACGTCCTCTTCAAATATTAAAAGTAGAAATCAGCTGAGGTAAACTATCGTCATTATATTATGTTCCTCTAAACAGAAGGAGACGTGTGTTTTTTATACGTATGCAGGAAATGAATGTCATTCCATAAGTCCTGCGGATTCAGTCAGTCTGGTCATCAAAATAATAATATAGCCTAACTCAGCAAGCTGCATATAGTGTAAACTTGTTATGCTGCTTTTGTACAATAAAGCATCCTAACAAGTAGGAAGATTTTGTCAGCAAATGTAACAATGCATAACTCAGACATGCCCCTAAGCTCGTTCGAACAGCCTTTGGACTTGGATCAAGAGCTTACGGTTGCATTCCTACCTGCCATAATGTGAGGACCTTAAATCTCTCCGTCCTATTCCTTCGCAACATACCTATCAACCAAGCTGTAAAGGACTGGACTATGACTTATATTGTCGACATGATCAACATCCTCACCACTGTATTTCAAGTCTGGGTTCCATTCCATCCTCGCCGTATTAGACTAAGAGTCTGCTGAGGATGCAACAATTTAAAGAGCTTGATATTATCAGTCAAACATTTCTTTAGCAATGTATGTATCGTTGATCAGCATGAGTAAATGAATCGTCTTCAATGCATTGCTGTTTTGACACTGGAATGATGTACCTTTCCTACATATTTCTAGTTGTGAGTTGTCTCGGGTATTTTGGACTATTGTTCCATGGAAAGTGGCGTTAAACAAGCCACAATCACCTATCTTTTCAAATTATAATTAAACTTCACCTTCCAGTTAAGTCTCGTTTTATTTTCCAAGTATGACATGTCTCCGATATTGTTAAATAGGGCACATCACAGTTTAAAGAGACGGAGATCCAGTGTTCAACATAATAAATATGCTGATGTAAGGATCCAACCTTCTCAATCAAGATGCACACTCACTTCACTGCATTGCATTTTATGTAACTCCTTGTTGTATCAATTTTTAGTCATCAGATTAACATAAGTTGTACTGATAACCTCCATGTAACTCCATGGACCTTCGAACGATCACAACCTGACTTGTATAATAGTAAATATTCAAGTTGTATTACTAATGTGGCGCATCGCACGCAACAAGCAAAAGTCAACAATAGTCAAGTTAACATTAATTTTCATTACGGCAAGTTGTTCTTTTTGTTCTTTGCTCCAACATTCCCCCCCCCCCCCTTTTCTCTCTCTCTCCTTCCATTACAACCTCTTCCAAGTCTTCATCTCTCGTTTCCAAATTTCACTCAGATCGGTTAAAAGTTTTACTAATTGCAGCTGTCCGAGATACAATGTTGAGGATCATACAGAGAGGCTCAGCGCCCCTTTAACGCTACTTCATGACATGATACTATAAAATATTGGCATTCATATATTATGTAACCTGTTCTTACATGGCGTTTTACCAGCTCAAAGAGCTGACCAAGGCACTGGCCGGAAAACAACCCGCACAAGTTTCAAGGCTAAAATACTACAGTGGACATGCTTCGATACTCTGTGTGTGTGTACGTGTTTGTGGGTGTGCCTAGGTGTGTGTGTGTGTGTGTGCGTGTGTGTGTGTGTGTGTGTTTATGTATGTGTTGAAGGATACGCTATTTTTTTGCTTATGTCAGCGAGAAAATCATTAACTTAAACACAGGACGAACATGGAGACGAGCATGTTGTTATTCTATTCTACACACTGCAGGTGGGCGCCTCGGGCCGGCGGCTTGGTTAGATCCTTGAGTAGCTCTTGGGCTTGAAGATAAAATATTTAAATATACAATCTTAGTCGTTTTTCACACAATGTCAAAAATCACTTCAGTTTATTTGCTGTCCAAAAACGGCTAACCGGACTCGTCCACCTTGACCTTGATGGTGCTGATCTGCAGCTGCTCTCTCTCTCTCTCTCTCTCTCTCTCTCTCCCTCTCTCTCTCTTTCTCCAAAGCAACCCGATTTTTTGCATGCTTGGGTGACGAATGTCATCCAAACTACAGAGGACATGAGAGGCAAGTGACTTAGATGACTTAGTTTATGCCCTCAAGTCAACGCTGTGGCGAGGATCTTCCAACAAAGTTCTTCTGTGGCTATATGGGACGGCATGAAGAAAATCCCCCATAATCCCCACAGTCCCTTCTTTATGTCTCATTCTGTTGAAAGCTGTTCTATATCGTAGAGATACTAGGGTTAGTTCTATCAAGTGCGATATTTTGTTTTTCAAGTTTCGAGTTCTCCGTGAATTAACGTACCTCTAGCAATGTGTTACTTGAACTCATTTTCCCCAAAGACTGATTGATTGAGATTGATTGAGTTTGACCGATTGATTGAGATTGATTGACTTAATGGATTGTTAGGAGTCGTACTTTTGCGTCCCAAGCATATATCTGCGACATGTAGTTGTGCGCAATACAAGTTTACATGGGACTGGATTTTCGGACATATTCAAGCTACCCCATAGCATGCACAGTGCAACAATACAGTTGTGGTCCTGATTCGGCTCTTTGCAGTCCGTTGGACCTTGTAAGCAATGAATAACTAACTAACTAAACTATTGTAGTCAAGGAATGACGTCATCTGCTTTTTACCTCTACGCAGTGTATGTGCGCCTGCCTTACTGTTCGACATCAGTGTCCTTGAATGCTGACCTTTGGGGTCACTCGGATCACACTGCATACGTGTGAAGTTTGGCACGGTGGTCATGCCAGTAGTATTGACCCGTCTAAAGCAGTGTCCGCGGACCGGACTGGACAGGACAGGACAGGACAGGACGTTCACTGAGACGTTCGACCACTTTGTAATTAAAGAATGGATCAGTTTACGTTTGTTTTCACCCTTTGTTCGTTGTCTGTTGGCTGATTTTCATAGCGTTTGCGATCCACCGTTTTCTGAAGCCATACACCATTTTTTCTTTCCTTTGGCTTGAAGCATAAAGGAAAGAACGGGTTGTTGCTTGATGCTTACTTAGGTCTATTTATTTCTTGCTTTAGGATTTTGCTACATCAATCGGGAAATTGTTTTTTTTAGAACTACTACGGTAAGCCATAATTTTGATCTCGTTGGGGTTAATGTTTGCAAGTCCTTTGCATGATTTTACATTTACAAATTAAAAAAAAACGGCAGTGGATAACTCATTGATTGAAAAATTGGGCACATTATGTTTCCAAAAACGCATCACTGTGTTTTTTCACTCTCCGTATTGATGATATAAACATATCATATTTGATATTCAGTGTAAATTTGAAGTTGTTGAAACAATGTTGCAATTGGACGTTGTATAATAAATATTCACTTAGTAATAATTATAGTGTCCCTATTCTCATCGCATCTCTATCCTTTCTGGATTAATCCATTTGAGGTCGAGGTCAACTGCAGGTGTATTTAGAATAGATTTGATAAAGGAAGGTTGCTAAACTGTTGCTGTATCGATTCTTATTCATCAGGTGATTAAGAACGGAGTTGTATTATAATATATGATATTGATAAAAATATGTCAAAGGTGTCAAACTTCAGCAGAAATGCAAACTTTGCTTCCTGATAGACTGGTGGTGTGTCTGAAGATTGGTATTGACCATTGTAAGTCCAATTTGTAACGCTGGCGCATTGTTTACACAGAACTTGCGAAGACCATTCGTGGCGATTTATCACAGTTTCAGTATCTGTGTTCGTAACGTCGATAGAGTGCCTATCACTCAATCATGAGATGTAAAGGCAGGCAAAATCTATATTGGAAGACGGAAATTATATCGAATTTTATTTTCAGATGTTTGATTCACTGCATCAAATACCATTATTGGTGTGGAAGGAGAAAACCAGATTATCCGGAGAAAATCCTATGTCCGGTTACCGGTGTTTGTTGCATTGAACAGAGGGTAATTGGTGATGTAAAGGTAATGTACAGTGGCAGTAATTTTGGTGGACGTCATCTATTATATTGACGGGCTGTGCAGTGCTATGCGTTCTCATTCAGCGAATGATTAAGATAATCCAGGGGAACTGAATTGTGTCGGTTATCAAAAATCACGCTCTTTGATCTTCTGTCATGCGTTCTGCAGACGCCACCAGACAACCAGTCTAGATAGACTGCGAGACCATAGAGCGTGTCTGAACCTTCTGAGGCATACTCCCCACACTAGCTTTTCGTATGCCTCAGCAGTCTCAGCTACGTTGTGGGGTTTGCAGACATTACATACAAAACGTAACCACGTCGAACTTATCAATACGAAAATGTGGTCGAGCCTGTGTGGACTTAGTAGGCCATACATTCACTTAAACTGACGCCCTTGTGGTGTGATAAAAGTTATTTGTTTGTTGAGCGATGCTTGAACTTCAAGCTTTGTAAATGCAGAAAGTGGGTTCTGCAGACAGTAAGGTTATCAGGATGATGCAGCAGATGTAGTCTGAGTCTGGGGTGAAGTCTCCGAGCCTTTTTGAAGGGGACCGGAAGTGGTGAACTTAAAATAATGTAAGATTTCAAGCTTAACTCTATGAACACGAACCATACAGGTGTGTTTGGATCTCAGTTAATTTAATATAAACGACCATAAGAACAACAGCGAATGCTAGAAATCCAGCCAAAACATTTATATGAAAAACATGTTTAGTGTGATATTTATTAATTGACCAATGACCCTAAATGCCTTTGAGGCACCAAAGTCTCCTTTTATTAGTCTCTCTGTATTAGCAAAAGCACCTACCAGCGCTATTGCTTTTTAATTATAACTTTCAGAGGCATGTGTTCACAAGAATAGCCCTACTCTGTTATCGATGTACTAAATTATTGTTGAGCACTGCTTCCACTCAAGCGGGGTAACTAGTGATCAAGATTAATGGAGTCGCACAGAATGACAGTCATCTTCCGTATGTTTCCTTGCCTTTCATACACTGCCTCCAACGTCCATACAGTAAATAACTCGTACGTTTCCATTGACCATACACTATCTCACGCATCAATGGCCATAACCATGTATATGTCCGTGCTTTCACTGTCATTCATTTTCTACTTCCGTATCCTCACACGCACATCTTCCTTTCTCCATTTTACATCATCCAAGTAACGCTAGGGACAAGTCCTTTGCGTTTCGTGTCGACATTGCTAACATCATAACACGTTTGGTTTAACTACCACATTAGCTGAAAATTTATTGTAAAAACAACAACAAACAAACAAACCTTAAACATAACAATAGTGACTAGTTTTAAAGTTTTAAAAAGACAAGACATATAATGACTTAGACAGCACTCCGCTTATTATCCCCATCCTCTACTCCTGTTGTGACGTCTATTAAGTATACGTCCAAGCGCAGGTTATTGCCCCTGTTGTGACACTTTCTGTCGTGGAGATGAAGACAGTGTATTGTAATAGAGCGATACGAATCTCTGATCTGACAACAATTTGTGCAGAAACATAATGTCCCACCGGGGTATGGGACAAGAACGTGGTGACTGCATTAGAAGCGTTGACTGTGTATTGTATAGGAACGTTGCGCACTCATTGGCCACACGCAGCCGGACAACCAAACCATCCAATTTGTATATTGTGGAGTGAAAGTGTTTTCCTAAAATGGCGACGGATGTAGAGAGCGGGCCCGGGACTTTTATGTCGTGTGCTGTTGTCTGTCCAGTGTGAACATATGTCTATCCATTTTAAAAAAATGAAGCTTTAAAAACATTATCAGAAGGCTAAGCGCTTTAATGTTTTGTTAAACTGCCAACCGAAGATCTTGTACAGTTCTGCGCTAACATAAGTGCGCTTTGAGCTCATTCTGGGAGGAATCGCGCTGTACAAAAAGCCTTTGTTAATGATGATGATAATGACGATTATTATTATTATTATTATTATTATTATTATTATTATTATTATTATTATTATTATTATTATTGTTCTTATTATTTGATGATGATGATGATGATGATGATGATGATGATGATGAGAAGGATAAGGAGGATGCATTGAATGTTAAGCAATAACATTGCAGCCCAGATTATGTTCAGTTGTCTGGGCGTCAGACGATGCTCTCAAAGGCTGCAAGTGGACTTCTTAGGCAGCTTGAGTTAGATGCTGTATGGCCAGCGCCTTGAGCAACCCTTGAGCTGCAAAAGCGCTATATAAGAACGATTATATAAAACAAATAATAAATAGTATTATTACTACTATTACTACTACTACTACTTCTACTACTACTACTTCTACTACTACTACTTCTACTACTACTACTTCTACTACTACTACTTCGGTTGCTGCTGCTGCTTCTACTACTAGTGCTTCTAGTACTAAAATACGTTCTGAATTATTGAACTGGTTTCTCAGGACGGGACGCACGTGCAGCAGATGTTAGGTAATGACAAGCGAAGTCATTCTGATCCCTTTATGACTTGATTTTCCAATGCCGATCAGTGTACCAACTGATTATGCTGTCTCATGTACTTCGTTCTTAAAGTTGCCCGCTTTTACCAAGTCAGCGTGTGTGGCAGATTCTTTCAACTTTCACGATGAGTGTTGCCTTAAGGAATAAAATAAGCGAACAACAAAAATGTTTCATACTTACAACCGCGTGAATTTCAGGGTACATTCATTTTCATTTCTCAGACTTGCAACAATTTGAATTTCATGGAAACACATGCTTTCTCATTCCTACTCTGTTCTATCAGTCTACTATAGGCCTACTATCTTCTTCTTCGCTAGACCAGCCACCTACCTGTTTTCTTGAAAACTCTTCCAAAATTCCTCATTTGTGTATGAGGTATGTTGGGTCAGCTTGGGAATATTGGACGCTTTCTGCCAAATGGTCACTAGGGCTTCCTATGTAATTATTATTTAACAATCTAGGCATTTTATATGTATGTGTTTTGTTGATATTTTATAATGATGTTGATATTCTATTTTGTTTTTGTAAACGGACGTTCGATAAATTACAATATAGCCTCAGCGTCCCCTGCGCGGGATGCCTTTATTGTAAAGTGATGGTGGAGTGCCTTCAGTTTTTCCACTAGGGTTGTTTCAGCAGATCTTTTATACGGATCAGGGGCGAGTCCTCTTTGAACCAAATTGTGGTCCTGATTTTGTGATCCTGATTCGGCTCTTTGAAGTCCTCTGGACCCTGTAAGCAATGAATAACTAACTAACGAATAGAGAATAGATTTACTTATAAATATATACCTTCGACAATATATTTTATTATAATTATATATTCACGTTTAAACGTCAGCGAAATTACACAGTCACGCGAAATGCAAAGCAAACTGCTCTCGTCCCTTTAGGCCTTTCAGAGCTAATAGTCATCCGTCATTCTGTTTGCATATTTATTTGACCTGGGTCCAAAAGTAGCTAACTTAAGTAGCCCTGTAAACAAGGTCATGATTGATCAAGTCCTTGCAGGCCGCTGAGGTTGAGAATGACCACGATAGTGACCAGTCTGTCATTCAGATGGTCTTAGCTACAAACACGCAGATTTTTTTTAAATTTTGTATTTTAAATTTGATATTATATTTTTATAGGAGTGTAAAGAGCCTCTGAGCCTATAATATTGGAAGTACTTTGTAAAAAGAAGAATTTTTGATACTTTGTTTTATAGTAAATAATTACTTAATACTTAAAAAGAAAAGATTTTCAGCTGTTTGCGGGTATCAAGAAAAACAATTGAATGGTTTGTCATCTTGTACTTGTGATGTATCAATAGATGAGACCATGTTAACAGTTGCTTCAGTACATGCAACCCCGGGTCATGGCCATTTTATGCTATTAAGGAAGATTGAATGCCAAATATCTTCATCGATGTGGTCTAGTTTAACTTCGAATTTGATGATGATGATGATGATGATGATGATGATGATGATGATGATGATGATGATGATGATGATGATGATGATGATGATGATGGAGACTATCCCAAAGTTAAAAAGAGTATTTTAATTCACTTGGTCCTTGCATTCACTTCTAGTATGACCAGACTGCCTTCTTTCACAGCAGCTTGAAAGTTGAATCGCTTTGTCCAAAGGCTCGTGCCATGTCCACCATCGATTTTATTCTCCAGAGGGATGTTGCACTGAAGATCATCTGCTTAGTGGCATGCGCTGACATGATCGCACAATCGGCAATCACCAGGGGAAAGATGAAGACGCCTCAATTTTGGCATGCGTCAACACGGCCGAACAGAACAGAGTTTCTGAGCCGGTTATGTTATCCGTCGTACATTATTATGTATTCAGATGTACGTCTCAGCATACTAATCTACACTAAACGCACGGTCGCGCAATCATTTGTATGGTTAAGTAAAAATAAAGTAAATAAAAGGTGGATCAACTAAAAAACGATGAGATCAGCATTGTTCTGTCGTTCGCACATAACGAGACAGGTAAGAAAAGTAAAACCATTGTGGCCGGGAATGAAGGTAAATCGGTATTTAATTCCATTGCATTAAATCAGGTCAAATCAAATGTATGATTTGGTAAATTAAAACACCATTCGGCAAGACATGCTTGTGTTTCGAAACAAATAATATTCATAATGCCACGTTGCTAAAACGAATCCCAAAATATAATGTCGATTTTATTATGCCTCGGTCACTCGGTCGTTATTTTAGTTAATGAGATTTTTCGGTTGGCGATTTGTAGATCTAGACTAAAGTTTTATCATCTTTTACACTTCAGTTCGCGTAAACTTGTCTAGAACATACGACGACCGTCTGATCAGCCGCGTCAACAAATAATGTTATTTTGAGAAGCAATGTTAAACTATTAATCTCTGCTGATGCGTGAGATATACGAGTCAATTTTGGCTTGTCGATGTGTAGAGTGAATTTTCTCGTTTGTACCACTTCAGTTCACCTTTACATTGAAGACCTAGGACCAAAGGAGATTAATCGTACGTGGTATCGATAGGTCTTCGCCCAGACGGAGTGACACGTGTTTTCTGGTCCGCTAGCTTACGATAGACGTCTAGAGGGGTCGGCAATTTGTTAGAAGAAAGAGGAGGCGGATGGTGAAGAAGAAGAAGAAGAAGAAGAAGAAGAAGAAGAAGAAGAAGAAGAAGAAGAAGATGATGATGATGATGATGATGATGATGATGATGATGATGATGATGATGATGATGATGATGATGATGATGATGTACCTCTTCTTATTCCTCTACAAATCTTTTTGCTTGTTGTATGTTTGACGTTTTAGCTTAACCATTAAGGAGAATGCAAATTAAACTAAGCACAAGAAATGTCAAGCCCGCAACAAAGCAGTGTTGCTTAGTAAAATCTCAGATAAAAGAAGAAGCCTTAATTGAATTGTTTTGAGAAAGAAGATAACGGTATTTTGAGTGGAGGAAGCGGTAGAGAGAGAGAGAGAGAGAGAGAGAGAGAGAGAGAGAGAGAGAGAGAGAGAGAGAGAGAGAGAGAGAGAGAGAGAGAGAGAGAGAGAGAATAGGTATGAGAGATGGGGCAGTGAGGTGAACCAAAGAGAGTTATAGAAGGGCCAGGGCAAAAGTTATTAAGAGGAGGCAATTTCGGCTGTTTCAACATTTCTATAAGGAAACCACAGGCACCCGTATCTATCTGGACACTCTCTCTCTCTCTCTTTCTCTCTCTCTCTCTCTCTCTCTCTCTCTTCCTCTCTCTCTCCCTTTCTCTCTCTTTATCTTCTATGTATCTATCGCGCCTTTTCTTCATATGCTTAAATGTGTAATTTTGATTTTCATTTAAAGCTCCATTATTGATAGTCAACCATGAAGTGGGCCTAAGGCCATTGTTCATTATTAAAGTGTCAAAGTGTCTCTCTCTTTATCTCTTTCTCTCTCTTTCTCTCTCTCTCTCACTCGCTCGCTCACCCTCTCTCATATGTATGTTCAAGGTCTCGAACTCGCCTCATCGCATTTTTTAAAGCTATGCGAACGAACTAGAAGATTTTATACCCGGAAAAGGCGACTCAATCGATTAAACAGTGATTCATGCAAACATGCAAAGTAATACATATGCGCAGTCCATTTTCAAACTTGTAATTTATGTAATATTGTGAAAAAAAAATGAAATAAACTGAAATAATAGAAAATTAAAAAACACACGTTTATCGTGAACACTGGACGGATGCAGATAGTAGGAGTGACAAATGACGGCAACTATTAATTTCCGAGACATATGGGCTTCTTAGACCTATTCAAGAGAACTTACTCTTTATTCGTCACAATAGCTAAGCGCTTCGTGGCTGTTAAACCGAAACTGATTACTGCCGATGAAAGGTTTAGTTGCTTGCTGTAAGCCCACATGTCACAAAGCCAATCTCCGTCAAGTAATTATTATAAACGTTAATGTAGAAGATTTTACAGAAATTGAGAGGTTTGAAAATAGACTGCGCATATTTATTACTTTGGATGTTTGCATGAATCACTGTTGAATCGGTTGTGTCACCTTCTATGGGGAGAAATCTTCTAGTTCATATAGATCGGAAGAAAAAACATGCGATGGCTCCCGATTTTCGCTGAGACGAGTTTGATACCTTGATATAACATAAGAGAGAGATAGGCGTTATAGTAGACACTCGCGTGTCCAAACACAGGCGCCTGTGATCAAAAAGCCCCCAGCAGAGAACTCCCAGCTGTGTTGTTTAGCATCGCCTCTATTTTCCCGACGTAACACTTTTGAGCGGTTGCCATTTCCTTCTCCCCTTCGCATCGGCTCTTGCTTAAAGTCGTTTGCCATTTTTAACAGCTGGGTTAATATGTGGGTCTTGGCCAAGATTAGAGAAGGCCTCTTCAACTTCTCAGCTATTGCTTAAATGCTGTCTTCCATTGGTGTTTTAAAATGCACCGCCTTCCCTCCTAGATCCTCTCCCCCTTTCCTTCCCCTCCCATGGCCCACGCCACCCTCACTCCTCGGTGCTTACGTTAGAGGTGATATTCCCATATCTTTGTATTAATTTTGTTCTTCATGCCTATTAAAATAGTTTCTAAAGCAAAACGAAGTTTTTCATTCTCTGTCAAGTTATTTCATGAAAGAGAGCAAGAATCGGATCTTTCTTGAGGATTTTGGAACGGGGTGTAAACTGACTTGACATCAAATAACAGTGATTGTCTGTCTGATCTGTGTGGATGATGATGATGATGATGATGATGATGATGATGATGATGATGATGATGATGATGATGAGATGATTTAGACTTGTAACGCGCACAACTCCACGCTTGCAGCATGCCCAAGGCGTTTGTGGTTGAAAAAAAGGAGAAAAAATTGACAGTTGAATAGGGCTAAGAGCATTGTCTGTCTCTCTGTGTTTCGGTCTGCGGCGAACTTGTTTTTTCCAACCTAGTTCCAGTCACTTTCCCGGAAAAGGCAATTACCGAAGTCGAACGAAGCTCTCCGAGTCCAGCGAAGCTATCCGATGTTTTACGAACGAATGCTGGCAGGACTACGTGAAACCACAGGCTGGGAATTCTCGTCTTTCGTAGGCCTCAATTACATACTACGTATTTAGGAGTTTACAAAGACAAAAGAACGAAAAACGATGCTTAACGTCCTATTGCATGAGCGTTAAGGACGATCACCACGTCGCCACCCTGACAACAATGACCATCATCATCATATCAAAAATGAGATCCAACGGATCTTCTAAAGACAAAAGAAAAGACTTCAGAGCCTGTGGTGAAACATCCGTGCATAAAAATAGCCGCTGCTAGTGTCACGTGGGGTTTATGGGCTCTGCACAATGGAATTATGGACCCTCACGTTTATTCGGTGGGAACTGCTAGTAAGTCACCCTATGAATTACTTTAATAAATTTATTTGTTTAGCTCGTTCTGTGTTAAGGTTGGGGTACAGAAATAGATAGAACAATGGTAAAAGAATACTGTCACACTAGCTTTCACACGGCTATGAATCATATGTAGTCCAGCCACTTGATAACAGTTAAAATCACACATTTATTTCTTCTACTCTATACAAGATTCTCTAAGTACTAATCTAACTTAAAAAGTCTCTTTCAATGCTAATAGTTCGATCGCTGATAGTCTAGGCAGCTGTTTTTTCTTCCTCGGGCACTTGCTATAATATTTCATGTAGATTTGGACTACTGTGGTCCGTTTTACAGTTTCTGAAGAGTTGGACTACTGTGGTCCTGCTATGATCAGTTTAAGTGCACCTTCGCCTTATGCACTTAACTCATGTGTGGGGTGTTCGAAGTCCTTCTGTGAGGTAGCTTCTGGTACACCTTTGTCGTTGTGTAGTTGGGTTCCCTTGCCACGCTGTGGGGTCTGACAGGGTGTTTCTTCAGGTATCTCTTTCCGTCTTGTGCGGTAGAGTCTCCTCGACCAACTAGTCGTTTCTGTGGAGTGGTGCGCACAGGATAGCTCGGGATAGCTCGCCTGCTCGTCTGTAATATAAGAGACGAAATTCTGCACAACCCTGAATAATCGGTTTGTGCAGAGCGTCTCACTGAAAGCCAAAGTAGCCCTCAGTGATAGCTCCCCATCTCTATACATAAGCGACGAACATTCTGCTACTTCCGGGTTCCACTGGAATCTCACTCTAAATTCCTATACATATATAAATATCAAACGTGGCTAACTATACACATACAGAATTAATAATATTATAAACATTCCGTGGTACAGCCACTGGTCTGCAAAAATACATATAAGTTAAACAACAGTGGTTCCGTACGGGATACAACATGGCGGCGCAACCGGTCGTGTTTCGCCTCGTGCTCGGCTCTTCCACGTGGTACGGCAAATTCGGATTAACAATTCACATTTATGCATAGCAAATTCCACAAACATAATTTCAACAATAATATAAATATATCACGATGAAACAGAAGGGTGCTCATTTACCTGTTTGACAAGTTCAGGCCCGTGATGACTTGAGAGAATTCTAAGATTTCAAAGTCCTGCTTCCTGGTCTATGAGTGTAGAGATTTCTCTAGCTGTGGAGAAGTTGACTCTACCTCGTCTCACACACGACTGATTCAAACTGTGTTAGGCTCTGACACAGTCAAAACTGCTCTACCCACTGAGCCTGCTCTGATTGGTTAAAACGGTCCGATTCAAAACTCAAGTGCTGACTCACTGCGATGTGGGTGGCTCGCTCGCTGTGTGTGGTTTACTGTGTAATTGTCTAACTTCTCTACTGTTACAAAGACTACACATGGCTAAATAGTCAACAAGCAGAGTTAATACTAGCCAGTTCGTGACAGCTAGATCTAATTCTATTTCGATCTGTACAGCTTCAAGCTCAAGTCGAGATTTGTATTTTGTAGCAGTTAGTATTATTATTATTATTATTATTATTATTATTATGTTATGATGAATAATATACTGACACAATTAGTAATAAGGAGTAAAAGTAATACATAACACATAAAGCACACATACAACGATTTCACATCTATTATCAACAATAAAACCATGACAAAACTTCAAAGCGCTATGGATACGTTGATGTCACTTCAGCACAAGGCAAAGCAAGTTTATAATTATCTCAAAAAACAGTGACATTTTTATTGCAAGCACCAAAGCAATTATTTATTTTAACTAATATTATTCTTTTTAACTGATACAGTACATTTGTTATATGTATTTCAATTATATGTATTTTAATGAGAAACACGTATTAAAAAAATGTTGCGTGGCGGGCGGAAATTTCTATAAATCATCTGAAAACTTTGGTAAATCTATAAGAAAAAATAACCAGTAACACCATCTGAATATTTCGGGTTACACCGAACTTCAGCAAAAACAAACAAAACGTCACTGACCATATTTACACCATTGAGCACGCACAGCAGCACACTATTCTCTTCTTTTTTTTTTAAAGTAGGAATCATAATAATAATAATAATAATAATAATAATAATAATAATAATAATAATAATAATAATAATAATAATAATGATATTAATAATAATATTAATATTAATAATAATAAAAAGAAACAAATAATAATAATAATAATAATAATAATAATAATAATAATAATAATAATAATAATAATAATAATAATAATAATAACACACAAACAAAACAAATAAATTAAAGATTTAACTAAATAACTACTACTACTACTACTACTACTACTACTACTACTACTACTACTACTACTACTACTACTTGCGAAGTTGTGGTCTCGATTTTGTGGTCCTGATTCCGCTCTTTGCAGTCCGCTGGACTCTGTAAGCAATGAATAACTAATAAGTTTTTAATTTAACTCTGATCTCGAGTTGTCTTGATTTTGTGGTTCTGATTCGGCTCTTTGCAGTCCGCTGGACCCTGTAAGCAATGAATAACTAACTATTAATTTAACTCTGATCTCGAGTTATTAAAAAAAAAATTCGCTTAGCTTACTCGTCCTCCGGAAATTTCAAGATTCGAATATTATAAAGTATAGGCCTAAATATTATTAATTAGAATAGATATAGTTTATACATTTATTTACGTATAAAACAAACAATACAGGTCTAATAATTATATTCAGCTAGTGAGCTTCTTCGCTGCGCACAGACTGACTTATAATATAATAATGTAGATTAAGCCCATGTATACTGTATAACAGTGTCTACTTGGTTCTAGGCAGGAAATGGGCAATGCTATTATTAGCCTTTACTGCTGAGAACTAACAAAATGCAAATCAAGGAACGCAACTATTAAATATGGTCGATAATAATTGTGCTCATATTATGCTCATATTAACAAAGTATACCGTTGTGAAATGCTACATCTGTGTAAATCGAACAGAATTAGAAGCAACAGCGATCATTTTTAATGTCAGCTAGTCGTAGTCATGCAAGCATTATTTCGTAACACATCGGAGAGCTTCGTTCGACTTCGGTGATTGCCTTTTTGGGCGAATGACTGGAACTAGGTTGGAAAAAACAAGTTTGCTTTCGGTCTGTGTGTCTCTGTCTCTCTCTGTCTCTCTCTCTCTCTTTTTTTTTCTCTCTCTTTCTCTTCCCTCAATTAATGCTGTTAACTCCTTAAAACAACTGTCTGTCCAACAGTGTTTTTCTCCATCACTTCTCTTACGAAATCGCTCTTATTTGCTTTACAGCACAGTAATTATTGCTGATATTTCTTTCTTTTTTCTTTTCTTTTTAAAATCCTAATATATTGCCGCCCTGACCAAAACAAATTTGACGTATTGCTTATTGAGATCCAGCAGTATTTTTCCGGTCGGCAATATTTTGGTTTCCGAATGAGGTTACATCCATTATATAGACAGCATAACCTTTGGATCAAATGTGTACATTTGCGCCTTTTCCTGCCAAGATAATTGTGTTGGGATTTCATTACAGACAGAACCGTTAATCACTAATGATTTTCCATTGATTCCACTGGTGAACAAACGAGCAGCACACCTTTAGAATTTAACTCAGCTGACCTGTGGCAACGACATAAATTCTGATTGCAGGTGAAAATCAATTGTTTCACGGTCTACACACTGCCAGATCTTATCTGCCCACTGCCTTTGGATAAAGATAGTCGCATGCTGGTGGCCAGCAGCATACGGTGTCCAGTGAACTTAGAATCTTGTGTAAATGTAATATAGTGTGATGATGTAAACACTAGTGGATTTTTTTTTGAATATTTAAATTTTAATAGTGCGCTTTCCAGCCCAAGGCGCTACTCAAGACACTAAATATCAAAATTGCCTCGCATGATTATAACAGAAACGTCAGTTGCAGTGAATGAATAAGTGAGTAATTAAACTTTATTAAGCTCATACATCTACATTGTTCATAATGCATGTTGCTGTGGGTTTGAGCTCCTCGTAGATTATGCATGCAATGATGGGACAGGGAATTTACTCCATGGCCTTCAAGTAAAGTTTATTGTACATTCTAAAACAAAAGTTGCGTTGTGTGAAAGTTTGGGCGTCAGAAGCACACACGTGAATCTATTAGACCAACGCAACGTGTGTTTTGTTGAAGGATGTCAGTTTTCGTAAAGGTGATTTATGTGTGTGGGTGGAAGAGGGGGGATGTGGGGTGCAGGTGCGGTGTGTTGTGTGCGTGTATGTGTGTGTGTTTTGTATTTATTTATGTCTTTCTTGTTTTAACATTCCTGTCGCACCTTAAGACACCGTTATATATTGATCATTTGTGCTATTGTTTCAATACAGCTTGATCTTGTTACTTTGCACAATTAATACACAACAATATTGTTTTCTCTCTCACTCTCTCTCTCTCTCAAGGCACGCACGCACACACGTGTACATATCTACCATTCAACCTTCACAATTCCAGCCACCACTACCCCACCCCCACAAAAACACACACGAACTCCTCCTTTTAACAAAACCTATCTTCTCTCAATATTGTTAATGTCTTTCAACGCAGAGTTTAGAACGTTTTTTTTTTTCAACCCACAAAACAAGGCTTGTCTGTTCTGCATTCTGATTTCTCACAAGTCACTCTTTCATCGAGTCTAAGATGGACAAATCCAATTAAATGCTCGGGGAAGAAATACGCACCTTTGATAGTCTGTTCGACATTCAGGTAAAGTGTAAAGGTGTTCCCGCGACCTTTCGGTCGTTGGGGAGAAAGATGTTTGGGACTTTTCTTTTCTGTGGGCCAGCTTAATGAGAGCGGTGCCAATCTCCTCTCTTCTTCCTCGCTGCCTTAAGATACTTAAGGTTCTAAAAAGAGCCACATTACATGTGGGTGGACTAAGAATGTGTGTGTGTGTGTCTGTCTGTCTGTGTCAGTGTGTGTGTCTGTGCATGTGTTACTGTGATTGGAAATCTGATTAGCGTTTCGAGCCAGTGCTAACGACTTCAAGCGTTTTCCGCGTTTCGCAATAAAGAATTGAGAAGTTGCGTGGTCCTTGATTTTACTTTGCCACAATTCTAAGAAGTTTGGGCCTGAATGCTGTCGCATATTTCTTTCGTTTGAGAAACTTGCATCGTTGATTGCTAGAGAAGGAATTTGTATCAGTACATTCTGGGATTTATAGTGAGTAACCAACTGCAAGATCCCTTTTGCTCCTTCACTTCTTCTCCTCCTCCTCCTCCTCCTCCTCCTCCTCTCCCTTCTTCTCCTTGTCCTCCTCCTTGTCCTTCACATTCTCTTTCTCCTCCCCCTTCTTCTTCTCCCCTCCTTCTTCCATTCTTCCCATCCTCCTGTTCTTCATAATTCTATTCCGTCTTTTGTTCAAGTTTATATGTTGCCTACAATATCCGTTTTGCCTCTTCTTCTTCTTCTTCTTCTTCTTCTTCTTCTTCTTCTTCTTCTTCTTCTTCTTCTTCTTCTTCTTCTTCTTCTTCTTCTTCTATTCTGTTCATACGGTGAGTTAATAAGTCGCCTGCAATATCCGTTTTGCTTCTTCTTCTTGGGTGAATGGGTATATTTGGCATCAGTGAGTAATTCAGTTCGCCTGCGTACCTGTTCAGCGCATTACTTGCAGGTAGCCTAGCCTGTAATTGCGTTGTCTTAATTAGCTATCACACCTCCGGCTCTTTTAGACTACTTCAAACCTTCGGCTAATATATAGATATATATCCCGTAACTCCAAGGTCGTTGGGGCACCTCGTGTGATCGTTTAACCAGCGTATTCCATCTTTCTCTGTCCTCAGCAACTCTCATGATTTCGCTCAGTGTCACACCAGTCCATTCTCGAATGTTGTCATCCCACCTCTTTTTCTCCCTCTTCTTCTGCCTCATTGCATCATGCCTTGCAGGATGGTCTTTGTAAGGCCTGGTGACGTGGCCATCGGAGTTTCCGTTTCTTCACCACTGTGAGCATGTCATCGTGTTGTCCAAGGGATTGTTTGATGGTCTGTCGGACTTCGTCGTTGCAATGGTGAAGTGCTGGCTATAGAAAATGCCCAGAAGTCTAATGTAGCACCTCGTCTCCATGCTTTTTTATTATTCGTTGTAGGTCTGCTGTGAGGATCCATGCTTCGCCAGCGTATAGGAAGATGGAGATGACAAGGGAGCGCAGCTGCCTTATCTTGGAACATAGACTGATGGTCCTATCTTACCAAATTTGCTTCAACCTTATCAGTGCAGCAGTTGTTTGTGCGATCCTGGAGAGGACTTCCTGTTGGGACCCATTGTCTGATACAATGGCACCTAAATATTTGTGTTGAGGGATTGGCCTTGGACTTTGATGTTTTGTTGATGCCATTGGTGTTGTTGGTCATCATTTTGTTTTTTTCTGCATCTACTTCCATTGCAAAGGCTCTGGAGGTAGTGTCAAGACTCTGTACCAGCTGTTCAAGTTCTTGTTCCTCTCCAGCCAATCCATCAATGTCAACCGCAAAACGGAGATTGGAGATTGCTGACTGCGCCTTCGTGATCTGCAAGAGCATCTTACATAATACGCTCTAGGAAGATGTTGAAGAGTGTTGGAGAGAATAGACATCCCTGACGCACGCCGATTGTTGTTCTGAACCAGTTCCCGATGGCGCTGTTATGGAGGACTGCATTGGTAGACTTGCCATACAGGCCTTTGATGACTTCAGTAATGTTATGACTGATGTTGTACAAGCTCATGGTTGCCCACAGAGCTGCATGCCAGACTCGGTCAAACGCTCTCTTCAAGTCTATAAACACATGATGTAGATGATGTTGGTGCTGTAGGTATTTTTTCGCAGATTGTCCTGATGTTGAAAATAATGGTACTCTGTCGATTAGTTTTTTCAGAATCAGATCAGTTTAAATAGTTTTAAACGCTGACTTTGCTTTGTATGTTTTTTTAAAGACCGAAGTTAATTAATATTAAAAACAAAAATACAATACAGCGTACTTAGCAGTTTAAAAAGCTTTTGAATACGAAAGATGATTAAGAGTTTGACAGATTGATAAATTAACATAATTGTCATGTCCTTTTTATCGTGTTCCCCGAGTTGGTATTAGTTCGTAGAAAAAGTGAAGAAGAGTGGGGTCTGGGGAGGGGACAACAACAACAACGAATAAGGCATTTTGCACAGTGGTGGAAGCGTAGCTGTCAACTTGGTAAATGTATTCAGCCATCCACATATGTTAAACTCAGAGAATCATTTGTCCCCTCTGTCTCTGTCTGTATTTCTCTGTCTGTCTGTCTGTCTCTTTCCTCGTTCAACCCTTAAAGATAGACATACGTTATTATTATTTATCATTCTTATATAGCGCTTTTTCAGCTCAATAGCTGCTCAAGGCGCTGGTCGATATAGGATCTAACTCAAGCCGCCCGAAGAGCCCACGTGCTGACTTGGGCGCACAGTCTGACGTTCAGACGACTGAGCACAATCCTAGGCGACCGGGGAAGGGGGAGAATAGAAAACTATACATTGAAACAACCATCAGACTAATAGCAATAGTAAGATGGCCAATGCTTACAGCCAAAGTTTATGTCCGGGACACCGGGAGTCGAACCCGCAACCTTTGTAACACGAGCTCGCCGCTCTATCATCTAAGCTATCCCAGGCTAGTTTATACCCGGTGTACTGTACCAGGCCAGAATGTATCTCCTTGACTCCGCTTTATTTGAAAAGCGCAAACTCTGATAGGCCTTTAGTATCTAACGATCAGGTAGTAGCTCAGATACTCTGGGCACAAACACCTAGGTCTCAAACCTGTCCTAGAGCGGATGACGTCGGTAGTAGTAATAGCACTCAGCGGTAGAGGGTGGGTTTTTTTTTTTATGCGCCTGGACCCGGGTTGTAACGTCACGGCTGGATGACGTAATCGTGACGCAATGATGACGTAATCGGTGCTTGCCCTGCCGGACGGTGTGAGGGTGTGATGACGCAATCATGACATAACAGATGACGCAATCATGACATAACAGAGGAGACGAGGGTCTTGTGCCCTGTGAAAAGGGAGGGATGACGTAGGGTCCCGAGGGGGATATAATTTTGTTGATAGTGCTGATGTAGGATTGTATGTGGTTTATATGGAGACCAAGCATCCAAAGACAGCAAGTGCGCGTCTTGGTGATAGTGAATGACTCAGTGGTCTGAGCGTGAGATCAAGCACCCAAAGACAGCAAGTGCGCATCTTGGCGATAGAGAATGACTCAGTGGTATGTGCGTGAGATCAAGCACCCAAAGACAGCAAGTGCGCATCTTGGTGATAGTGAATGGATATGACTCAGTGGTATGTGCGTGAGATCAAGCATCCAAAGACAGCAAGTGCGCGTCTCGGCGCCCCAAAGGCAGCAAGTGCGCGTCTTGGCGCATAGAGAATGACTCAGTGGTCTGTGATGTGAGATCTATTAGTGAATGGATATGACTCAGTGGTTTGGGCGCTAGATCAAGCACCCCAAAGACAGCAAGTGCGCGTCTTTTTCTCTCTTTATCCACTTTTTTATTTAGACCAAGCACCCAAAGACAGCAAGTGCGCATCTCGGCGCATAGTGAATGACTCAGTGGTCTGAGCGTTAGATCAAGCATCGAAAAGACAGCAAGTGCGCGTCTTTTTCTCTCTTTATCCACTTTTTTTATTTAGACCAAGCACCCAAAGACAGCAAGTGCGCATCTCGGCGCCCCAAAGGCAGCAAGCGCACGTCTCTCTGCATTTGTATGCATAAATATTTTGACACAAATAAGAATAATTAATGCCCATTGATTAATATAGAATGACTCAATGGTCTGGCCGTTAAATCAAGCACCCAAAGCCTGCAAGTGTACGTCTCTCTCTCTCTCTATCTATCTCTCTCTCTCTTTTTCTCTCTCTCCCTCTCTCCCTCTCTCTCCCTCTCTCTCTCTCTCTCTCTCTCTCTCTCTCTTTCTTTCTCTCTCTCTCTCTCTCTCTCTCTCTCTCTCTCTCTCTCTCTCTCTCTCTCTCTCTTTCTCTCTCTCTCTTTCTCACTCTCTTTTACATATCTCTAGCAATGATCAATTCACACACGTACACACCTACACGCACACCCCAACACACACACACACACACAAACACACGCACGCACACATGCACGCACACATGCACGCACACACGCACACAAATATACATCTTTAACAATATTTTATGACGAATTTATACACGCACACACGTACACGCACACCCCAACACACACACACACACACACACACACACACACACATGCACGCGCACATGCATACAAATATACATCTTTTAACAATAATTTACACACACACACACACACACACACACACACACACATGCACGCACCCACACCCCCCACACGCACGCACGCGCACATGCGTACAAATATACATCTTTTAACAATAATTTATACACACACACACACACACACACACACACACACACACTGACACGGGTGGGGTTTGAACCCACTCTGATATCAATCTATTGGATCTTAAGTCCAATATCTTAACCACTCGGCCACCATACAATAATTTAAAATGCTGCATTTGTAAGATGAATACTATATGGTCACATCGTCTATGATATTGTATCAACATTACATCATCTGAGGTTAGCATATCTCATACAAAATAAGTTTAAATATGCATTTTTAATCTCTCTCTTTCTCTCTCTCTTTCTCCTTCTCTCTCTCTCACTCTCTTCTCTCTCTCCTTCTCTCTTTCCTTCTCTCTCTCTCTCTCTCTCTCTCTCTCTCTCTCTCTCTCTCTATCTCTCTCTCTTTCTCAGCATATAAATATATACAATTGTTATTAAAATATACATTTATCTATGTATACTAATAGAATAATGTGTAAGCAGGAAAGCGAGGAGAGAGAGAGAAAGTCGTGCAATTTAAAATGAAAACAAAAACACAGTGTGAGCTGTATGTGAACGCATGCAATAAATGATCTTACCAGAACTTATGTGTCTGTCCTCTATCTCTCTCACACCCTCTCTCTTTTTTTCACTCTCTCTCTCTCTCTTTCTTTTTTTCATCTCTGTGTGTCTATATTTTGTTATACAAACACACCCAAGAATAGTTAATGACCATTGATGGATATGTAATTGCGTGTTATCAGATATGAGTATGCCTATTTTTTTATTTTTTTTTACCGGCTGAGTGCGGCATTTGTTTGTTGCGGCGTTCATTTAATGGCGAGCGGTAGTGAGCGGCCGGCGTGCGGGGCGTGCGCGGGTGTGCGCGGGGCGTGCGTGCGCGGGCGGGCAGACCACTGCACCCATTTACATCTCGTGTGGTCTTGGTGTGGGGTCTGTTTTGTTTACACTCAACAATGAATAAGTTATTTGTCAACAAATGCAATTTTTCACTGTCCATTTCTTCAGTTTAATTGCTCTCATAGTTTTAGTGTTGATTTAGCCAAAATAAAACGTATACAGCTATAGGCTGTCTTGTATATAATGATAAAAGAGAGTCTCATAGCCTTGTAACGTAGTGGAGCGTGATGTTAAAGAGATTACACTTATCTTGGGACCATCATAATGATGGTGATGCCCCTCTCTATCTCCCTCGCTGCTTTACCTTCCCCACCCTCAAGAGACTAGGTATTTAGTCACCCCATCCAAGTGTTAATCACACTAGCTGGTGCTTAACTTGCGACACAGTAGTGAGTGCTCCAACCACTGTGCTATCCACAAAGCATATACAGCTATAGACCACCTTGTATATAAAAATAAAGATAGTCCCATAGTCTTGAGATCCCACTTATCTTGGGCCAGCATAATGAGGGTGATGCCCATCTCTCTCCCTCACTGCTTTAGGTAGTCAGTCATAGTTGAGTCCTTCACGTTTTGTGGTCACCCATCCAAGTGCTAATCATCCTGGACGGTGGTTAACGTGCGACACAGTAGCGAGTGTTCCAACCACTGTGCTATCAGACATCCCTTGGCATTTTTTCCTTATTTAGTCTTTGTGTGACAGACTTGGTTGTCATATTCTATAACTATACCAAATTAGGATCAATGTAATACTTAATCACCACCACCACCACCACCACCACCACCATCACCTTCAACTCGGATGTGATAGATGCCGTCACTGAGATCCTTGGCAGTGCATTGTTTTAAATTTGAGCGTGCAGAGTTTCAAATTTGAGCGTACAGAGTATTAAAAATGTGTGTGCAGACACTGCATACATGCACGCACACGTGCACGGACATGATATCTTCGTTGCACGGGGTGGGTGTTTTGTTTTCAGCGTATTTCATTGTATTTTGGCGTGCATTGTTTTAAATTTGGGCGTGCAGTGTGTCAAATTTGATCGTACAGAGTACTAAAAATGTGTGTGCAGACACTGCATACATGCACGCACACGTGCACGCACATGATATCATCGATGCACGCCCATGGTATCATCGATGCACGGGGTTGCGTGTTTTGTTTTCAGCGTATTTCATTGTATTTTGGCGAGCACTTTTAAAACTTTGGGCGTGCATTGTTTTAAATTTGGGCGTGCAGTGTTTCAAATTTGATCGTACAGAGTATTAAAAATGTGTGTGCAGACACTGCATACATGCACGCACACGTGCACGCACATGATAACATCGATGCACGGTTGCGTGTTTTGTTTTCAGCGTATTTTATTGTATTTTGGCGTGCACTTTTAAAACTTTGGGCATGCAGTGTTACAAAATCCGTGTGCGGGGTTACAAAATGTGTGTGCAGATACTGCATACATGCACGCGCACGTGTTCAGACACTGTTTACAATGCATGAACATGGTATCATCGTTGCACGGGGTACGTGTTTTTTTTTGTTTTTTTTTCAATGCATTTTACTATATTTTGGCGTGCAGTTTTAAAAATTTGTGTATACAAGTGTGCGTACGTGTGCGTGTGTAGACACTGCATACATGTACATGCACGTCATCATCCATGTCATCATCGCTGCATGGGGTGTGCGTCCACGCCATCATCACTGTATGGGGTCAGTGTGTTCAAAGTATTTCCTTGTATTTTCACATGTAGTTTTAAAAATTTGTGTGGGCAAGTGTGCGTACGTGTACGTGTGTAGATACTGCATACATGCCCATGCACGTTATCATCCATGTCATCATCGCTGCATGGGGTGCGCATTTTTTCAACATAGTTTTGAGTATTTCAATGATAGGCTGGTGGAGTGTGCTGGGTGTGCGAGGAGAGGGGCTGAGGGTGGGTGGGTGTGTAGGTAAATAAAAAAGGATTTAAAAAAGTGAGGGCTAAATCAAAAAAAAAGATGGTTAAATCTATAAGCTGACTAATAAAAATAAGTGTGATCATCAACTAAAAAAATAGAGCAAAGATAGAGAGAGAGAGAGAGAGAGAGAGAGAGCGAGAGAGAGTGAGAGAGAGCGAGAGAGAGAGAGAGAGAGCGAGAGAGAGAGAGAGAGAGAGAGAGAGAGAGATAAATAAGAAAAAGAGGAGAAAGATGATCTAGCTCAAAACCACCAAGACGCATACTTGCAGCCTTTTGGGTGCATGGTCTGACGCCCTAGACAACTGAGCACTAACCATGTAATACTTTATCAGGCGTTGGCTAATATATTATCTAACTCAAAAACCATCGAGACGTACACTTGCAGCCTTTTGTTAACCACCACCAAGAAGCGCACTTGTAGCCTTTGGGTATATGATCTGACGCCCAGACAATTGAGCACTATCCACACAGTATTTACTCTTTAAAAAGTGATAGCTAAATCTATAAGCCGACTAATAAACAAGTGTGATCATGTGTGTGACTTGTTAAACATGTTGGCGGGCGTCATCAAGGGGCGGCATATATGTTTAGACTTTATTTTTCAGGCGTGCTGACAGCGTTTGATTAGTATTCAGTTATCTATGTTTGTAAAGATTTGTCTATATGTTCAACCACGCCACACAACAGATTGTAGTTAGATATTCAATATCCCCTCCAAAAGTGACATTTTTCGATATTGTGTGTGCAGAGATCGATAAAAAATGAGAGAGAGAGAGAGAGAGAGATAGAGAGAGAGAGAGAGAGAGAGAGAGCGAGAGAGAGAGAGAGAGAGAGTTACTTCCCATATCTTATGCTTGCGTCAGCCGTTTCCATATCATGTCCAAACATGCAGAGAAAGAGAGAGCGAGAGAGAGAGAGAAAGAGAGAGAGAGAGCGAGAGAGAGAAAGAGAGAAAAAGAGAGAGAGAGAGAGAGAGCGAGAGAGAGAGAGAGAGAGTTACTTCCCATATCTTATGCTTGCGTCAGCCGTTTCCATATCATGTCCAAACATGCCTTTAAGAAAAAAATGGGCTAGCGTGGTGTGGTACTTTGTGGTACTGTTATTGTGATTGATAAAAAAAAACACCTTTTTGGTAAAGTTTAACTATAATTTCTGTGATCACTTGTATTTTAAGTGCTTTAAACGTTGTAAATATTGTAAGATATAACTTTGGTGCATGAAAAAAAAAATATAAAAAACGCAATGATTGATTAATTGTAAAAGATATTATTAGTGATTTTAAATGTGTGGCATTTTAAGGTTTCAGTACTAGATTTCGTTGACTGTAAAGCTCCCAACAACTTATGCAAACAGCATCAATTTTAATGCATTAGCTTGTTCAAATATCTTCTACAAAAGTTAAGATTATTGTTAGAGGATTTTTCATGGATATTTTACAAGTTTGGCAGAGGACAGACACATAAGTTCTGGTAAGATCATTTATTGCATGCGTTCACGTACAGCTCACACTGTGTTTTTGTATCATTGAGTATTGGTTTGTTTTCATTTTAAATTGCACGACTTTTTCTCTCCTCGCTTTCCTGCTTACACATTATTCTATTAGTATACATAGATGATTGTATATTTTAATAACAATTGTATACATGTATATGCAGAGAGAAAGAGAGCGTGAGAGAGATAGATAGCTGGGATAGAGAGGAGAGATAGAAAGAGAGAGAGAGAGAGAAAGAGAGAGAGAGAGAGAGAGAGAGAGAGATAGAGAGAGAAAAAAGTGAGAGAGAGATAGAGAGCGAGAGAGAGAGAGAGACTCAAATCAATAAAATAAATCAAATACTTTAAAATATTTGCGCGATTCGCCTCATATAAATCCAATATCTCAAAAACCACTACATCGATTCTGCTCCTGTTTACCACTTTTTATCATGCGTCATCGATAGACTTTGTCATCAAAACTAAACAAAATCAATAATAACGTTAAAAAAATTGCCTGTTTGATTAAAATGACCCTCATCCAATCCTATATAATCATTATCAAAATCATGTCTCTGCCTTTACACCATCTGTTTGAGTGATAGATGTGTGTGAGAGAGGATGGGCCAGAGAGAGTATATATACACATAGGCCATGATCTATCATTTGCAATGCTTCACATCCAAAAAAATTCTAGTTAAGCTATCTCTCTTAAAATAAATAAGTTTCTCATCTGCTCCCATGTAAATAAGATGAGCCACAGTCTTTCAAGCGTGATGGGCAGCTAATCACCCCTTCCCCCTGCTGGCTAATCACCCCCTCGGGATATCTCGCCATACTTACCAAGGCGCTGGTCAATTGATACATGATCTAAATCAAAATTGTCAAGACGCACGCTTGCAGCCTTTGGGTGCTTGGTCTAATGTACAGACAACTGAGTCATTACATATCCATCAATGGTCATTAACTATTCTTGGGTGTGTTTGTATAACAAAATATAGACACACAGAGATGAAAAAAAGAAAGAGAGAGAGAGAGTGAAAAAAAGAGAGAGGGTGTGAGAGAGATAGAGGACAGACACATAAGTTCTGGTAAGATCATTTATTGCATGCGTTCACATACAGCTCACACTGTG
>JBAHVR010000313.1:200000-225000 GCA_036898135.1 Oncomelania hupensis
AAAACCACCCTCTACCGCTGAGTGCTATTACTACTGTCGGTAGACAGCGCCACAGTGCCTGCCAGACGTTTCTACTTCATGCACAACCCGATCGGAACTCCAATCAACCCCACAGGGCTTGCTGCCTATCGCGAATACCTTGTAATAAGTTGAGTAAACAATAAACTGAGATCATACTTTTGTTTAAAAAAAAGAGTACTTCCGTCTCAGAGTCCCGGGACTTAACAACTTAAATTTACGGGCAAAATAAAGGTTTTATGGATTTTTTGTTGTAAAATTATCAATACCAAAGTTGGCCTTTGTTCTTTGCGAATTGTAGGCCTGTGATCTTACACGCAGTGCTCTCATTTAAATAACCTATCCTTACAACACAACGTATCGATAGTGCTTTCATATTGTGAAAACACGGTACACTCAGTAATCCGGCCTCTGGCACGTGTTTTGTACTGTATTGAGACCGCATCCGTTGTCCTATATATGTGTTTTGAATGTCTTTATAGCATGATCTTTAAACATGCGCTCATTTAGATAATCCACGGTCTAGACTTTCCAGCAATTCTGTGTCCAATTAATAAGCTTAGCTTTAACAGTTGGGGCGTGGAGAAAATCCAAACTCGTGTGAATCTTTCATTTTAAAGCCTTTTCTAAGCGCAGTGTTTTAAAACTTTAAATAATAAGTTCACTATAACGAGAGGACATTTTAGAAGTTTAACACAAAATATTCGAGCATGAGTTGTCATGCACATTTCAAGGATAGAGATATAATAAAATGAAGGAGGCAGGCAGGCAGGTAGATTAACGCCACCAGACACATGGCGTATAGGGGACAACAACAAAGGAGCTTGTAACATGATTTTAATGTAGTAACCTACATTGCAGTGTGAAATATTATTATTATTATTATTATTATTATTATTATTATTATTATTATTATTATTATTATTATTATTATTATTATTATTATGCTATCCTTTATTGACAGATTTATAGGAGACAAACAACATACTATATCCTGAAATGTTGTCGAATTGTTGAATTTTGTGTGTGTGTGTGTGTGTGAACGTTAGACTCGCTACTTAATAAGAATATTTATATTTCCTAAGGGAGACAAAACTACTTTTGGTTGTGATTGTCTCGCCTATGAAAGAGGCATAGGCGAGACAATCGCAACCTAACGTATTTTTGTCTCCCTTGTTCATTCTCGCCAGCGGTCGCTCTTCTTTATAACACTATCTTTCTTAAGTTCCACTTGTAAGCCTCGCTTGTTTTAAATAATGGCCTCATGCAAACGATAACTCGAGGTTTATGTTATACCGTCGACTAGTGAATACACATCACTACCTTTGAGCATCCTATTCCGGAAAGGTCAGGTACACTTATTCGGGAACCGCAGTCACTAACGTGTTTATTATTTCGGTACCCTCCCTCGACGTTGACATTTGATCGATGATGTTGCATGCTTGCAACTTTTTCTTTCTTCCTCACTCAGCAAAACCACACCTAAGACTTTGCTTATTTGTCATCCAGATGCTACATCGTACATTGCTAATATTATTGGCTTCATAGTCTTAGCATTTGGTTTTATTGTTACCTCTTTACCGATCTGCTTCTACACCTCGCCTGCAGTTCCTCGCCCAGGCGATGACATTTAGCCGACAATGTTGCACACTTGAGACTTGTTTGTGGTGTTTTTCAGAATAACCACGCCTGCTGTTTACTTGTCTTCCGCAGGCAACACCGTTTATTTGCTAAAAGTAGTATCATATTTTACATCTGATGTTACCGCCTTGTATCTGGGGAATTATAAATACGACCGCGTTCCCTATTCTTATCACCAGAACTCATTTCCATCCACACCAAAAGTTCAGGAAGATTGTAGTCTCCAGCCTAATCTGCATGCAGCCTTCAAAGCAATGCACCCCACCCCTGCAATGCAGCTCAATCACAATATGACTCGGATGGCCAATACAAAAAAATGTGTCTGGCTTCTACGTTCTTTACAAGTTGCAAGATACAAGATAAAAGATTTTATTTTCCCCATTTTTACACAAGGAAATTTCCCACTCCACTCATGAAATCGGAAACAGGAATACTTATCTTCTGTTACACTCCACGAGAGGTCATGATACTGTTTCGCAAATGAATTAGCAAAAGTCTTATTTATTTTGTCAAATCCACTGTCTAGTATGTTGGAAATCCGAACAGGAGATGCAGTGGCGAAAGACAGGATATCATGGCATTATCAGTAAATCATTTTTAACTAGATTTAATCGCTTAATTGCTTCAGATGCCTGTGAACGTTTCGCTCTGAAGGATTTGCTCTAACTTTGAGGTGGGGTGGAGGAGGGGGGAGTTCGGGGTGGCAGAGTAAGGGGAGGCAGGGATGAGAGAGAAAGAGAGAGAGAGAGGAGGGGGTAATGGGAAGTAGAGGGTGAGAGTTACAATTAAATAGGCCTATAATTATGCGATCTTTTAAACTATCAGGTTGATTACTAATTTCATCCCGAACGTCTCGCCTCCCTCTCTATTTTTTTTCTGTCTCGCCGCTTGCCTGCCTGCCTATCTGTCTGTCTGTATCTCCCTCTGTCTTTCTCTCTCGTTCTCTGTGCAATGGGCACGTGGCCTAAGCTTTGTGGCTGGTGTACTGTGTTTTGACAGTTTAATTCATGGGTCTATCAACGGTGCAGTAAGAAGCTTCAATCACGGCACACACAAAAGTAGATCTACATCCATCTAGTAAACATTTAAAACTTTCTACAATCATACCGGTTGATCCAGTTTTGGACGTCCTTTGCCCCTGTCGCAAAAGGTCATCAGATGTCATAAAACATTAACAACTCAACCCCTGCACAAGGCTCACCGGCGCAGCTCAGTGGTTAAGCGTTCGCCTAGCACACCGACGACCCCAGGTTCGATTCCTGTGGGGAAAGGGCAAGATGAAAGTGACCCTGTCCATCTTAGCAGTTTGACTGCTCTGGTGGTTTAGTGCTGATTTAGGTCCCTACCCCCTCTTGCATGGAATACTTAACCCCCCTCCCCTACCCTCTGCTGTATGATGAGAGTGGACGTGAAACTTAAATGTTTATTCATTCATTCATTTAGACATTCTTCTTCGCCCGCACACCCTCACCCTTGTAGAAGGAATAAAAACAACCTAAAAGAGTATGTATCCATATAGCGGAAAAACACAGGAGGCGGCATCCAGGTGACAGTAGAGGGAGGAGGTGAGGAAGGAGGAGGGGTTGACACTAGAGGGAAAGGTGGTCGGGGGTTGAGTGGGTGGTTAGTTGAAATCTACGTAAAGTACATTGGGGGAAAATGTTGTAAAGGTGACACTTAATGGTGGTCCTGTTCCCACCGAAACGGGCTAACAGGGCAATTACCACGAGGGTGGTGTCCTAGCTGTCGGCTGCTTTGTTGCCCCCTCTTTCAACGATGATAGGATTGTTATAATAGATCGCAATCCACCAGAATGTCAAGCTGGCAATAGACTACTAACCCTAATTCAAACAACCGGACTACGACATTTTCCTTCCAAATTTAGAATATGTTTTGCTTTTAAACTGTTGTAATTTGATTAGAAATTTGCAACTTCAGTTCCAGTGCAGCCATTCAATTGTCGGAGTGGCAGTTTGTGCGCCCAAGGCTGCAAGCTGGCGAATTGGGCGGCTTGAGTTAGATAGATCCTGTATCGGCCGGCATTTTGAGCAGATCTTGTTGAGTTGGAAAAGCGCAGGCTATATAAAGACGATTAAATTAATGAATTAATTAACTAAATTAAGTGCAGCTCCCAATAATGCAAATCAAACATTCCGATCGTCATTGCGCTCTGGGACTTAGTGATCGTGTTTTACAGGGCTTTAGTGAACCGATAATATTCTACACCAGTTGATTGGTTTATATTGTGTGATGTGTTTTGAAAAGCAAGTAGTACCTTCATCCGGAGAATGAAAAACAAGTGGATTTAACTACAGTTATTATTGGATAATAAAAGTATAACTTTAAAAAATAAAATGTGACCTGATTTTGTTTTTCAAAACTGGTTTATGCGTTTTTATTGTGTTAGATTGCTTCAGGCGTTTATGTACCTTTTCAATGGACAGCTATTATATTGTGTAAAGTTTACACTTGGGTGCATGTCTCCGTTTCTCTTTGTGCGATTAGTTCATTCATTTATTTCTTTAATACTTTTTTTTCTCCTAAAATATATTGCTTTTTTTCTTCTTATACTATAGTTGCATGTAATTGTTTTAAGAAGATTCATTAATATACTTTTTTTTCTCACGTTGTTCTTGTTCCTGTTCGCTAGAGACATTTTATTGTTATGATTTGTCAAAGGGACTTATTTAAGCTTATTTAAGCTTTGCTTTTGTGTGCCCTTTGTGTTCTCTATGTTTTGTTTGCTTGTCTCGTGGAAAATAATAACATTCTGTTTAAACCAAACATAAAATTAGTACATGTCAAGTATAAAATCACATAATTTGTGAACAGACGTTACAGAAATTGATTACATTGAATTCATAAAAAATTTAAACCATCTGGCTGGCTGAGACTTTGAAAAAAGACCTTTAGGGTCTTGTTTTAGACAGCGGTGTTTTTTTGTTTTTTTGGGGGGGAGGTGGGGGGGTGGAGGAGGGCAGACTGATCGTTAGAACCGTTATTGTGCTTGTTAAGCTCCAGTAATCATCCGCTGCGCTTGTTTTCTTTCATCGCTTTGCTTGTGCGGCTTCGTCTGTTGTCCATTTCTTCTTCTCCTTGGTGTTGTTCTTTTATTTCTACTTCTTTTGCTACTTTTTCATCATTATTCCTCTTCCTCCTCCTCCTCCTCCTCATCATCATTATCATCATCGTCGTCGTAGTCATAATCTTCGTCATCGATTTGATCATCATCATCATCATCATCATCATCATTATCATCATCATCATCATCATCATCATCATCATCATCATCATCATCATCATCATCATCATCATCTTCTTCTTCTTCTTCTTCTTCTTCTTCTTCTTCTTCTTCTTCTTCTTCTTCTTCTTCTTCTTCTTCTTCTCCTTCTTGTTTTTCGTCTTCTCTTCCAGCGGGTTAGCTTGCTTCCATTTCTATGATCTTGGAATTTGTTTTAATTTCTTTTTTTTTTCTTTGTTTTCTTGTTGTTGTTTTTTTCATTTCCCCTCCCCTCCCTTTTATTTCATTTAAGGTCTGTAGACATTGCGATCTTAGACCAATAACAGCAAGAGGGAAAATAACAATATAACAATTTGACCAGCTCAAATTTCTACATAAAATTGTCTTTTTTTTTTCTTTTTTTATCTATGTGAAAGTGATGACCTGATGACCATAGTAATATTATTAGTTCTGTCTCTCTGACTGTGTGTGTGTGTACGTGTGTGTGTGTGTGTATATATATCTTTCTCTCTCTCTCTCTCTCTCTCTCTCTCTCTCTCTCTCTCTCTCTATATATATATATAATATATATATATATGTGTGTGTGTGTGTGTGTGTGTGTGTGTATGTTAAACGTGCAGTTGTATTCTCTACTACATTAATACATTGTACACACACAAAAGCATACGGGGTCACTTCTTTCTTCTTTCTGTGCTGTGATGACAAACCAATGTTAAAACATTAAAGGTAGGATTCATAGTCGAGCCAGAGAGAATCAGAGTGAGAGAGAGAGTTATGGAAAAAGGGACAGACAGAGAGGGAAGAAGGTGGGGGGAGGGGGGATTGAGAGAGAGATATTGGTGGAAGTGACGAAGGATGAGAGATTGGTGGGAGTAACGTAGGAGGAGAGATTGGTGGAAGGATGGGGTACAAGAAGAAGAAGAAGAAGGGGAAGAAGAGGAAGAAAGGGAAGAAGAAATAATAAAATAAGCCAGAAGAATTAACGGGGTAATATTTTAGAGTTTGATCGCCTACGTGCAGTGCTGATAAGAGATCACGTGGTAGGGGCGCCAGACAGGAAATGAACTAAAGTCTGTTCCCAGTGGCTCAGCTGACATTGATCAACTTTATTCCTTCTCGTTATTGATACCCCGTTTGTATAGAATTCCCTTTGTAAAATATTATTTGCGATTTGTTTTCGGTGTTTTTTTTAACACTTTGACCTAAATAATCGCTATATAGAAGCATATTTTCTAAACAATCATTTGTTTACAAAAAAATGTAAGATTTCTCTAAATAATGTATTTTCTTAAACAATATATTATTTAGGTAAATAATTATAGTTACATAATGCATTGTTGCTAAATAAGGAATTATTTATCTATATAATGCATTGTTTAGCAGATTGTGTGAAATAATGTATTATTTAGAAATGTTTCTAAGTAATGATTTCTTTATAGCAGAATTTGCTAAAAAATGTATTATTTAGAAGATGTTGCTTGTTTGTTGATTGTTAAGTAGATTACTGTCCCAGGACACCGTGGCGTATATGGGACGTGAAGACGAAGTTCGAAGAAAAAAGAATATCAATGTTTACAAAGTCTATGTGAGCTGAGCGCTCATGGAGAAGAAGCGTAGAATGAAGAGGTGTGTAGTAGCAGCGCGCTCGAGGCTACATCAGGTGTGTAGGTGGACTCGTCGTTAGAGGAGAAGGGGTGCCCACGAGGAAAAGTCAGCAGGGAGCCAGGTAGGAAGGGCAGCCAAAAGGGAGAGCTAAAATAAATTATGGGATAGGGTGCTATTATATCCAGGGGAGGACAAAAAGCTTTTAACTATGAGGCAGACCAGGTCTGCCAACCAGGAGAGAGAAGGGCATACAAAAATAAAAGCTAGTTAATAATAAAATCCTTCAGGACCACAATTAAAATCCAAGCAATATTTGCAAATAGCAATTTAAAAGAAAAATCGGTTAAGAATAGCCCTACAGGGCTAATGAAAAAAGGCCAAAACAGGCCAAATAATATAAAATAATATAATATAATATAATATAATATAATATAATATAATATAATATAATATAATATAATATAATATAATATAATATAATGAATAAAAATCAATAAAAACTGCGGACACGTATCAGAGGACCCAAGAACGAGTACCCCCTCCGCCGGACCGCACCGAGCTAGGAAACAGCCCCGCTTCGAGACCTCGCCGCCATTCCATCAAGAGTAGCACTCTTGAATCCGATCTTATAATGTAGGATGAGATCATCCAATTCTTTTTGGCTAACGTGGGGACCAATCTTTTCAATAATCCCCTCTGTGATTCGTCCTAATCTTGCTCGAGATGACACGGGTATATTCGAAGGTCGTACCCTGTTCGGCTGCTCAGGGGACGACTGGACCGAGACATCATTCGAGCTCTTAGCAAAAATATCAGAGCCGACCTGAATGCCGATATCAGATCCAGCCAAGCTAAGCGACGAGCTAGCTGCAGACATCTTCCGACCCGCCAGGTCACGGACAGTGTCCACGAGCCCAGCCACGGCAAGTGTAAGTTTCTCCACCATGGTTTCTAATCGGTTAATGGCTACCCAAGGGTCGCCGCCGCCAACAGAAGACGCGGAAGGCACCTTGTCAGGATTCGAACTCCCGGTAGGAACCACGGTGGACACAGAGGGGAGCGGGCCCAAATGGCCCACTGAGAGTGACGGTGGTACAACGTCAGCCACCGCAGGAGTATCGAGAGCACCAGGTGCTCTGGTAACTGGGAGAATGGAAATCCGTGAAGCCCCCCAAGTAAAGTGAGCTCGCGCCGGGACCGTCGCGGAAGAAGCTATGTGTTTCCGTGCGAGGCCTAACGCCTGGGCACGGGGCATGTATTGAGCGGCCCTGAGCTGGTTCGCGAGAACGCGCTCCCTCAGGGCTGGGCAATTTAGATTAGAGGCCGAGTGCTCGCCTAAGCAGTTAAGGCAGGAGCGCCGCTCGGCCTTACACTGGGCGCCGGAATGACCGGAGACACCACAGGAAGAACATGCAGACCTACAGGACTTCCTCGTGTGGCCGTACCTCTGGCACCGATGGCAGCGGACAACTTCCGCGACGTACGGCCGCACAGGAAACTCCATACAATTGATCAGAAGGGCAGACGGAAGAACAGGGGCATCCACGGTAACCCTGACCGAATCCGACAAAGAACCGTCGGCACGAGGCAGGCGGCGAAAGCATCTTATTGCATATGGCAATACCGCTCCATCGGGACCGACGGAGCCCTGGCAACCGGACAGTATCTCCGCGTCCGCCACCGTAGCGGGAATACCCTGCACGACCCCCTCCACAACGGGACAGGGGATCGTACAGACGACCCGATGCTGGCCTAGGGCAGTGAGCCCAACGAGTTTCTGTTGCTGGGTGCGAGAAACGCAACCCACCAAAAAGCCATCCGCAAGCGGGCGGACTCGCTCGACTGAACCGACCTCGGTGCGCAGCATCCCGGCCAGCCGCCAGCCGCCAGCCGCCAGCCGCCAGCCGAGCGACTTGAGTTGGACTGGGTCGAAGTTCTCAGAGAACTTCGCCACAACTGGAAAGCGACACAAAGTGTGGTTCGGCAAGGGGGGAGGGTGCAACGGCACCCTGTTCCGAGTCCTCCGCTTGCCGGTCACAGCAGTCCAGATTTGCTCTCCCGTGACCAACGGGTCAAGCAGAGCAGGTTGGGAGGGGGGCACCAAGTGTCCATCCTCGCCAGACTGCCGTTCCGTCACGGTAACTTCGTCCTCCGGGACCCGGTCCGAGGAGGAGTTAGCATCAGCTTCGAGCATATCCTCTGAAGAGGAACCGGACGAGGAATCGGTCAGGTTTACAAAAGGTCTCTTCCTACTGGGTGTAGGCAGGCCATCCACCGGGAGGGCGACCAGGTCGCCCACCGCAGGAATGGACGCAGAAGCAATGGTTGGCACGGCAGAGCAGGCCCCAGGGGCGCCGTCGGTCTCAACGCGACTCAACACGACCGGTGAGTCGCTCCTAGGCAAACCGAGCGATCTCCGAGCTCGGCGAGATTTCCCCATATCAAAAAGAGACAAAAAAGTTAAAACCAAGTCCCAACGGAACTTGAATAAGACAAATAAATGAAAATAATAAGTAAAAAATGTAACGGGCAGGGCCTATCGGGGCCTAGATAAACTTTACACTATAAAAAAAGTGGTTAAAAATATGAAAATGTACGAGTCCAGGACTCAGTACTAAGAAGTTACAATAAAAAGCTAAAACCCACTAGGAGGGGACACAGCACAGCCGGCTATATATCCCACTCTTATGGAGTGAGACTTCAGTCTCTAAGGGCCTGAATAATAGATGTTCACCGAAAGGGTCCTCCTGGCGAGATTTTGTAGGGACTGCAATATGGGTTCAATTGGGGATGAATTTCACTTTATGTTTGAGTGTCCAAAACACAAGCATCTGCGACAAATGTTTATTTGTTGTAAATATGTATCGTGCAAGTCAATGTTTAACTTGTGTCATTTGTTTCGGGATTTAAAACATGTGTTACTAAAATTGAGTAAATTTATAAAATTAGGAAAGGGCGTATACTAATAATATTAACAATATAGCTAACTGTTATTGTTGTGAATGTTCAAGTTGGAATGTTAGTAATGTTGCTGTTTTTTTTGTTTGTTTGTTTGTTTTTACAACCGCATTATGATTCTTATGCTTATCTTTTTGTATCCTCCACACCCCAAAAGGGGCGAGTACTGGGTTTAAATCTTGAATCTTAAAGTGTCCGTATGACTAATAGTAGTCTAAGTGAGTATGGGGTTGGGGATGGTGGGCAGCGATATCAGTATGTTTTAGCCATTGACCTGAATGTTTGATGGATTAAAAAATATATATTCCTACTTCAAGTAGGGATATTGTTAATTTAAAAAAAAAGAATTGACAATGCTTTCTGTTGACTTGATTTATCATAAAAAAAAGACTCATATATGCTTGGATGTGAAAAATCTCACACGTTTCCTCTTTAATTTCAAGCGTGTCCTCTTTAATCTCAAGTGTTCTCTCTTTTGAATTGAAAGGAAAACACACAAGCGCAGCCGATGATTAATCTGTTATCTTTCCGAATACTCTAAAGCGTTTTCTCTTTGAATAATAATTAAAAAAGAAACACCAATAGAATCGACGGACCTGAGTTAAAGTATTTTTGTCCTATACAGGTAGGCAAATTCTGAAGTAACACTTGTAATCCCTTTGAGTTTTTAAAGTTTTGATTATCGATGTATTTTTTCTCTTTGACCGTTGAACAGTGTGGCGTTATTGTTTAAACCCGTTATCACACACAAAAAGGCTATTCCAACCCAGACAGACCTTTGGAAATTAAAAGTTAAACTTTAACCTCATCTTCTCTACCAGCAGAAAACATTACGCTATCATAGAACAGGTTAGGCTAAGGTAGAAGCTATATTGAGAAACTAATGAATAAGTGTGCTGTAGAAAAAGGTTTACGTACGGTACCGTTACCGAACACAGGGAATTTTCATTGGGAATACTGAGTTATAATTCCTTGTTCTACGTAAATAAATGAATAAACTAAAAAGAATGCTAATTTGGACCCAAAAAAACCACGACAAGGAACAATACAATGCATATTTTTGAGCAAAGATCTTCCTCAGCAGGCAGAAGCTGATATGTTTCAGAGTTGGTTATTTACCACAGCGCATTTAGTGTAATCAAGTACTTATGCCAAATTCTCGGTAAGGCCCTAGTACATTTCTTCTTTAAGAGATAGGAGCAGAATTATGAACAGTGATAATGTATGTTTTTATGGTGTCTGATAGGGCATAAATCTGATCTACATTTGGTAAGGTGGTATAAGCTAAAACAATACTTCTACTTCAATAGTAGCAAAGTGCTGCAATTAACAAATGCAGGCGTTTGGTAAGAATTTGTTTTGTCATGGAGTGAGGGAAGAATGTGGGGTAGAATTAGGTTTGTCCACATAAGGATGGCTTAGCTCTTATGAGGGTCACATAGGCAATGGTAGCACACTTAATACAGCTTGCACATGCATGTGTCGACAGGCAATTTGTCTTGGAGGCTTTAAATCTAAACATAGCTTAATCTCTTTTAATCTTGGCTCCTTAACAGATCAGTCACCTATAGAATACTAACTATAGTAGCAAACAAATCCTATCCTCACCTATCCCATCCATCCCCTTACTTAAAAGTCGTTGGGGCACAACAGAGGATCGTTTAACCAGCGTACTCCATCTTTTAGTACGCAAACAAATGCAGTTGTAATGTTAGTTGGTTATTTTGTCAGCACTGTTTTTTTTAATAACTCAAATGACTGATCTCTCGTATAGATTTTTCTACCAGTTAATAGTAAAACGCTGACTTACGTCATGAGGGATTAGTAGAAGTATTTTTCTATTGACTTGCACACCAGTGACTATGGCGTGGCACTAGTGCTAGTTCATGCCCAGCAGGTGAATTTGTAGCACATTGAGATCAAAATAACTGCAGGTTACTGATTCAGATGTCGGTAAGTTTCGTTCGTGTCATGGGGGCTTTTCACATGAAGGCGACTTAGCTTTTGTGTAAACCAGGTAATCTCTGGCATGGTTTCGCGAGTGGAGATTTTATGTCGGACTGCGTCTGCTGCAAGCCCGCCGATGGCTGTCGAGGTCTATAATTCGGGATATATAAACAATGGTAGGACACTAAGAACAACAAGAGTAACTGCTGTAGCTGGCTCATTCGATATTCAGGCGTCAGCATGTATTGTCGTGGGATTTTTCACCTATTTTGGCAAATCAAGTGTCCTAAATGTAGCGGGAAAGATGAAGGAGGTAAAGAAGACTTGTAATGTGCTTAAATCCACGAAGATCATGCTCGAAGTGCGACACACATAAACACAGAGAGAGAGAGAGAGAGAGAGAGAGAGAGAGAGAGAGAGAGAGAGAGAGAGAGAGAGAGACAGAGAGACAGAGAGAGACAGAGACAGAGAGACAGAGAGGGACAAAGAGAGAGAGAGAAAGAAAGAAAAAAGAAAAAAAAAAGAGAGAGAGAGAGAAAGAAAGAGAGAGAGAGAAAGAACAAATGACGAAAAACACAGATAAAAACCCTTGGAGATACAAATTAATAATCTAAACACTTTAGCTTAAAACAATAATTGCCACAGTGATTATCACGGATCCTTTGAGGGTAAGACAATAGGCACACTATTTCAGCTGGAAGGGAGGGAGGGTGATCTTCATTACAATCCATAATACGCAGCATGATTTAGGTAAGTGCAAAATGCAGGTGCCAAATTACAAGCATTCTCGTGGTACCTGAGAGAATAGGTTCCGGATTCTCTGGGAGAAGTAGAAGCGACGCGTGCCATAGCACTCAGAGTATCAAAGACCACCCACTTTGAAATTGTCAGCTGTATCAAAATTTTGTGCGAAACGAGCAAAGTAGATGGAGGGAGGAGGAGGAGGAGAAGAAGAAGAAGAAGAAGAAGAAGAACAACAACAACAACAACAACAACAACAACAACAACAACAACAACAACAACAACAACAAGATAAAGATAATCATGATGATGATGGACAATGAGGAGGAGAATAAAAACAACAGTATGATGATGATGATGATGATGATGATGATGATGATGATGATGATGATGATGATGATGATGATGATGATGTAGTCGTGTGGTGCGCAAGTGTCCGAGCAGTAACAATCCCATCCACGAGTCGCACAATCCAGTTGTTTAATTATTTAATGAACATTGAAGCTAAACGTCTACACCCACCATTGGCGATATGGCAGACGGGGATAACCATCCCAGGAAGGAGAGGGTAAGGACCTAAATCAACACTAAACCACCAGAGCAATCATACTGCTAAGCTGGACAATTAAAATTGCCACTTTTTATCTTGCCCACCTGGGTTTATCGTTGTGCCAGGTGAATGCTGTATCACTGAGCACAAATTATAGTAGCCTTCTATGCCTTCGTAAAGACTACACTGCCTCCCATCGCAGTAGCTCAAGCGGTAGAGCGTTCGCCTGGCACACCGATGACCCAGGTTCGGATCCATTGTTGGGCAAGATAAAAGTGTCATTTTCACTGTCCATTTTAGCAATATGATTGCTCTGATGGTTCAGTGTTGATTTAAGTTTCTACCCCTTCTTCCTTTGGATTTTCCTTTGTCCCTCGTCTAGCATATCGCCAATGGTGGGCGTAGACGTTAAACTATGTTCAGCTACGCTGCAGCCAAACATGTCTAATCTGTTCATGCACACTGTAAATAATTCGATTGTCCGTAACTAGCGCGTTTACCTGCTTAAAGTCCTACTTAATGTGCTCGGCTATTTTGGCATTTCTTCAGAAGGAGGGTGCTTTAGAAACTGACAGGCGAAGTTGGAAACAAAAAAAATATCAACATTTGAGAACAAAAAGCATGCACCTCAGGCGATCTCACCGCTAATTCTTTCAAACACTTTGCTACTAAACCTGAAGACTCATTATAGCATTGATCTTAATATTTATAAACAGTGACTTTCAACTGTCAGCATTTTATTCCTAAATACAATCATTGCAAGGGATCCTCGTGTGGTTTGTTTAGTTTTCTTTCTTTTATAGATCTATGTCTGTCTATCTGTTTGTCTCTTTCTTTCTTTCTTTCTTTCTTTCTTTCTTTCTTTCTTTCTTTCTTTCTTTCTTTCTTCTCTTTTTATTTCATTTTTTAAAATTGTTTATATTTTCTGTTTTATTTTCTTCATTACAAAATTCTATTCTCTTCTTTTTATACTTCTTTCTTTCTTTCAATTTTATGCCCTTTCTTTTTTGTCTTTCTTTCTATCTTTTATTCTTTCTCCATGACATTTTTATGATGTTAAATTTAGGATTCAGCGAGATGTTTTAATTAATTGAAGTAAATGCGAAAGCGAAACGCGTAATGTTAAAAAACAACAACATGGTTGCTTGGAAGCTTAAATAGTTTTCGAGATTTATTGTTCTTGGACAATTTTAAAGATTACGCAATTTAATTGAATAAATTGCGATTTAAAACGTTTTGGACTTGCTTTTTTATATTTCCAAATTAAAATATGACATTATGGCAAAATAAAGCATGCAGCTATTGTGAGAAACCATTCCTGTTATAGAATAGCGATTTCGTTTGTTACTGGTCCGAACATGCAAAACCTTTAAAAAAACCAAATCAAAGTTGTGTTGCATCTGAGTGTATAAATATGTAATTATAAGGGCAAGTCGTGTTTCTCGTAAATGAGTCATGAGCAGTAATGTTTGAAGAAGTAGACGTCATCATCATCATCATCATCATCATCATCATCATCATCATCATCATCATCATCATCATCATCATCATCATCGTCGTCGTCGTCGTCGTCGTCATCAGCAGCAGCATCAACATGAACATCATCATATACCTCCTAATTTTAATTGTTATTAATTCCTGCTTCCTTAGACTACTATCTGAATGAGAAAGGAACAGCTCAGCAAAACGTATCTAATCATAATGCTGGACGCAGGCCAGATATACTCAGCGAACGAGGCTGAAGCTGAGAACAACACTAGAACAAAACAAACAGCTCACACCTGCGCAGTCTTTGCAGTCCAACCTGTCAAGGGCGGGTGTATTCAAACACATAACCCTTAGCCCTGACACACTACAGACGCGTCTCAGTGTCAAGAAAGATATAAAGGAAAAATACCGCAACAAGAATGTCTCCATAAGGGGAGGAGAACAGAATTCAGAAAAGAAAGCCGCAGCTACAACCCAGAACCAACAATGTCTCCGAATGGCAAGGTCGAAATTAAGGTAGAATGCCGAAACAAGAATCTCTTAAGGTAATAAGATCGGAATTACTGTAAAAATATCGCAACTAGGACCAATAATGTCTCGAAAGGGCAAGATCGGAATTAAGGACGGGTAGCGAAAATACAAAACAAGAACCAACGGTGGTGCGGAATAGCAAAACCAGAAGTAAGGACCGAGAGCGTGGCATCAATACTGAACAGAATGTCCCTCAGTGAAAAGAGTGTGATATCAAGAATGGCATCCGATGAATGTTCTGCTTCATTTCGTCGCAAATTATGTTGAGTCGGCCTGCATGTAATACAGGATTTCCTTTTGATGCCAATGTTATTTTATATATATACCCCTATATATTATATATGTTACATCGTTCTTATATATCGCTTTCCATCTCAGAGAGCTGCTCAAGGCGCTGATCGAAAACATGCTCTAACTCTAGCCATGCATAAATTGCTGCTTGGTGCTGTTGCAGGTTATAAGGTGTGGGTTTGTAGATCTACTCTGCATTGCAGCTTCGTATCTGTCACTGAAAAAACTGAACATGCCGGGGAGGTGATTATTGTTAAACAGCTATAGGGATGAGTGAGGGATCAGAACAATTTCAGTTCATCGTGAACCCTGTCGAGGAAGATCAAGAGGAGAACGGGAGGAGGAGAAGAGTGTCGTCTTGGACTAGTTGCAATGCCGAGCATAACAGCCATCGTTACGAAAGGGCAACGACTGTGGGAAATAGCCAGTGAAGCAAAAACAGTCTCTCTACTAGAATTTCCCTTTCTTTTAAATTAATTTTCTGTGCCCAGCGCACGCGGGAGAAAAGCTGCACAAAATCAACTTATATTAAATACCAGTCATTTGTTGCTGAATGTGGCCTTTACAAATGCACGTGCTTTTTGATGTGTGTATTTGTGAGTGTGTGTGTGTGTGTGCCTGGGTGTGGGTGTGCATGAGTGTGTCAGTATTGTTTGTTTGTGTGTGTGATGTTGTTTGTGTGCGCGCGGCTTTGCCAGTGCGTGTGCATGTGTGTTAACTCTCATTTCTCTAACCACAAGAACATTTTGTCTCTGGTGAGATGCAGGGAATCAAATGTCAGCCATTGACAGTGGACTGCAGCTTTCAATCAGAACTCCGATCAGACTTTGATAGGCCAGAAGCAATCAACGCCAGCATCAAATCCAACCACTCTGAGGAAATTCTCGGAACCGAACAAAAATGATTGCCTTCCTTGGCCTTTCTTTTTTCCTTTCATTTCGTTTTATTTTTTCCTACTGATCCTTCGCTCATAAAATCGTGGGCTGTAAATTCGGTTTGAAAATTGTCATTGATTTTTTTCTGGTGTCTCTAACTGCCTAAACACAACTGCTTTCTGTCATCGTATTGAACGCGTTTTGAGGCTTTGTCAATGTCTACCAGGATAAAAGTAAACCGAAATGGCTGATGATTCCTTGTACACCAAAACTAATTTTGCTCTATACAAGTTTTTATGTGAATGGTAATGCTAAGATGCAGCTAACTCCCAACTGCAAGAATATTTTCAAATAAACCAAGCTGACGCATTTGTACGTTTGCAAAACGGCTTTGTCGTACCAAAGACAGATCTCATATTTTTTTTTAATTCGGTTACTGCAGTTAATTTAACTGCCAACAATTAAATTTTTATTCCGCATAATCCACGACTACGACATCATTTCTTTTGTAAACAAATGATAATAGAAACCAGAAACCTGAGCAGTTTGAAATAGTCCATGAAAATAGAGATTTGTTCTGCTTACTCTAGTTCACTTTTGGCAAGAGACCCCTGACTAGAACTTTTCCGCCTTCAGTGCCTCCCCTTTACCCCTTGGGGTCATGAGCAATCTTGCCACTGTAGATTGTTCAAACCTATAAAGGGAACAGTGAAAGCCACAGTTGAAAACCTGTCTTTCCTTTATAGGCAAGACAGATTCACTGCGGCAACAGTACCCCCGTTGGAGTGCCGGGGGTTTTCAGTATAAATAGTATCCCCACTTTATGGAAATTTAGTGCTTTAAATTCCCACTGTCGCTGTCTTCCTCATTTACTCTTTCCTATTCCTGCTCTGTCCTTCACTCTGCTATACTATCTTCTTCTTCGCTAGATCAATGACCTACCTTTTTTCTTGAAAACTCTTCCTGGACAAGACTCCTTGTTTGTGTATGGGGTCTGTTGGATCAGCTTGGGAGTGTTGGACGCTTTCTGCCGGGTGGTCACTAGGGCTTCCTATGATTGTACTATTTAGCACTATAGGCATTTTATATGTATGTGTTTCATTGATGATTTATAATGATGTTTGTATTCTATTTTGTTTTTGTAACCGGGGTGTTCGCGTAGTTGAGGTCAACCCTCAGCCGTCCCCCGCGTGGGATGTCTTTATTGTAAAGTGACTGGCCGGTGGAGGGCATTCAATTTTCCCACTGGGGTTGTTTCAGCAGATCTTTTATGCGGATCGGGGGTTGTCCGGTCCTGATTTGGCTCGGAAGAGTCCGCTGGACCTAAAGCAACAATAAATCAATCAATCAATTCCTCAATATTGTCAAGTCCTTTTCCTGAAGATATTCCCTTGTCCTGTATTTTCGCTTGTTTTTCTACTACTATTGTCTTTGCCAGGAGCGACAGCGTGAGGTCTTTGGTCAGCTTTGAAGGTCAGAAAGGTGTCATAAACGGACCATGTGACCTAGTTGGAGGTGCACGTCACGCAGAAAATGGTTTTATGGTTGAAATCAACGAGACTGTCATGCAGCGTCGCAGAGGCCTTTGGAGTGTACATCAAATCACAATTCATTTCAGGGTAGCCTTAGATGTTTTTGTTGTGGTAGAAGCTCAACTAGGCTGCTCAGAAGTAGCAGAGGAATTCGGAGTATCCATAAAAAAATTCCTCCCTCTCGGATACCCTAGTAAGTTCTGTTATGATGGAAATCAGGAGAAATACGCTGAGACTGGAAAGGCTTCAGAATATTGAACAATAAAGTGATCAGTTTTGAATGATCTCACAGTCTTATAGAAAATTGTTCGGATGTAGCTTTTGATTGATAGTTTGTTTCATTTATTTTTGTTTTATCGTTCTTATATAGCGCTTTTCCAACTCAAGAACTGCTCAAGGCGCTGGCAAATACAGGATCTAACTCAAGCACCGCCCACTTTCAGCCTTTGGTCGCTTCGTCTAAGGCCCAGAAAACTGATGACAACCCAAGGCGACCGGTTAATGGGGAGAAGCTTGGTGGGTGTATTTCATTTAACGGGTTTCTTTTTTTCACCTAAGTGATTTCAGACTAGCTTTAGATGTCCTATTATAGATGAAATCAAGATGACAATCCCCAGTATCGGAAGCAATGACAGTTTTCACCAAAGTTGATGTACATTCTGTAGAATCATATATTCTGTACGGAGTTGGAGAGATTGAGAAGCCTGTCATTAAGGGCCATTTTTTTCTCTGCGCTTGTGTGCGTGCGTGCGTGTGTGTGTGTGTGTGAGTGTGTGTGTATGTGAATGTATTTTCGTTCCTTTCTTTTAATTTATCTTTCATTCCGCCTGCAGGTTCATATTCCCTTCCTTCCTGCTTTTCTTGTTAAAACTGACTTTCTGCTTTTGTTTCCTGTTTTTCTGCTCTATTTTCTTTTTGCCCTTTCTTTCTATCCATGGTTTTTAAAGCCTTTAAGCTGACCAATCTTTTTGCCATTTAGTTTCCCCAAACACATCAGCTGTGTTTCATTTTATCCTTGTCGAAATCCAAAATTCTGAATAGAAGCAAAATTTAATATTTTTTTTTTATTAAATAAATGTCTTTCTTTTTTTTCTCTACTTTTTCTTCTTCTTTTTATTTCTTTCCGACTTCGTTACGTTCTTCCATTCTTTCTTTCGTCTTTTCCATGCTTTTGACCTGCCCTACTCTCAGTTCATGTAAATGTGTGCCTCCATATAATTCTAAAGCGTTAAAGCGTTATTGCAAGGGTGAAAAACAACCAAGACAATGCTACACGGTTGTTTTCGTCATCATCATCATCATCATCATCATCATCATCATCATCATCATCATCATCATCATCATCATCATCATCATCATCATCTTTTGCTTCTTCTTCTTCTTCTTCTCGCCCTCCTCTTTGTATGCTGGTCCTGAACAAGACCTCATCCTTTTCCGTATACTTTTTCCCTTTCTTCTCCTTCTGTAGACATTTTCTTATTATTATTTTCCTTCTACACCCCCCCCCCACCCACCCCCTTCCCTTCTACTTACCTGATATACTTCAACATTTTCCTCCGAGCCTTCATTGAATCTGTGCTTTCCTTTGATTTTGTGTGCTGGCATGGAAGCTTGAATATGAAAACCATGGATGCAGCAAAGTGACTGGGAGACAGCAAGAAAGTTTGAATGCACCTTATGAATGTCGGGTTGTGCGAAAGGGTGGAACGATTGCACAGACTGCAGCCACGCCTTGGCTCGCCTGTATGAACATCTGCCCTCAGGTCGAAGATTCCGCAACCATAAAGCGAGAATTGTTAGCATGCAAAGCAGCTTCATTCCTAAAATCTATCAGTTTAATGAACACTTAGTAACCATCATCCCAATGACTAACACCACCTTAGTTTTGTCCAACAGTTTTAGGGCTTTTAGGTGTTTTTTGTTTTAATCTCTTTATTTAAAATGTTCATTTAGTGTAACTATTTACATTTTTTATTCATCCAACCTTCTCAGCAGCAGAATTTGTTTCCGTATGAGTGCGATATTTTCTTGCTGTTGACTCACATGCAATATTAGTCTATGTACTCAATCCCACCCCTTCCCCACGCCTTCGCCCTCCCTCCCCCCCCCCAAAAAAAAAATGCAGATTGGTGCAAATCTGTGCGAGATGAGTCCTAAATAGTCCAAAAATTTAATCGAAAAAAATGTTCCGCCGTCTGTCTGTCCGCCGTCTGTCTGTGCAGAAACTGTAAAGTGGCTAAGTATTCAGAACCTATTTCAATTACCAAACTTGGTAAGATGGTGTATACCCATGAGTCCTAATAAATAATCAGTGAATGAATGGCTCCACTTCAAAGTTTATTTGAAAAATTCACAAAATTTCAAATTTTTCTAGGTTTTTAATATTGGACATATGGCTTTTTGCTGTATAATAAAGAGCAATGTACACACATACTTTGAAAATATGGTCAACCTCACTCCAATGTGAAGGTCACTGGAGCTGTCCAAAGTCGGTTAGTATAGGTACTTTAAATTGACCTTGACCATAAACTGTGAGAGATATAATGTCCAAACGTGTTGTGTTTAGACATGATAGTTTGATCTTTCATATTTGTTCCGTTTTTGCCTTGAAGGTCAAGATCATTTTAGGCCTTGCAAAAAAGCAAACAAAAATAGGTCATAGTGCAGTTTATTTAACCCATAATATGCAACAACATCGGGTTATTTGATCAAACATGCTTGAGATATTAGACATGCATGAGAGATCACGTGAGGGTAAAGGTCATCCTAAGGTAAGGTCACTGAAGGTCAAGGGCATAATACAACTTTTGTGGTAGTTTATTTGATTGTAGGCCTACATGAGTGTATTTGGAGCCGGATGTCAATGTCATCGCAAGGTCAAGAGACTACAAAGATCAAAAAGTCTGTATTACTTTGCATTTGAATGCCACCATTTCATTTTTTTTTCTGGGCATTCATTTTCATGTTAAATATTGCGAGAGCTATAAGGAGCATGTGAGTCATATGGGCTTTGACCTTCTAGTTTAAGTGATGTTTAAGCGTGCCTACGTTTTAGCCATTACGACGCTTTGAGTTGATTTATTGTCAATATTGCTGAATTGCATTGCTGGCTGCTATGCATAATGTGTGTGTGTGGGGTGGTGGTGTTTGTGTGTGTGTGTCTTGGTGTACGTGCCTGTGTGTGTATATAACATCAATTGCATTTTAAAAAAAATATTTTGTAATCACCTGTCTTATGACTAATTGTATTGATTTTGTCAACCTCTTTGTGTATGGATATGTTCGTGTAGGGGGTCGTAGCACGACCCATTGTCCACAGAACGTACGTGGCGATTAAGGAAAGTCCAAATAACGGTGTCTGCGCAAGTATGTGTGTGCGTGAATGTGTGTTGCCTAAGTGCTTCATTATGGGCTTTGCATTCATGTGGTAAGGCTTTAAATGGACGTTTTGTCATTTTGTTTGAAGTGTTTATGGTCTTGCGCTGCCTACCACATGTACATTTCTCGTGTTTTGAGATAATAAAGTATTTTTACTTATCTTATTCTCATCCTCCTTTTCTGTAAACTTCTCTTTTTTTCTCTCATCCTCTTGCGCTCCGGCCTCTTCCTCTTCCTCCTCCTCTTCCTCCATAGTCTCTTTTTTTCTGTTCTCTTTTCCCCTCTGCTTCTTCATTTTTCTCTTCGTAACGTTTAGACATTTGATTGAAGTTCTTCCCGCTAGTGACAGCGAAGTTCCAGCGGGGACACGAGTCTTCATCTCATAGTCGTTTCAAGCAACTGTCTAAAGCCAGACGACAACATGGATGAAGGGGAATTCCCTGTTGACAAGTCCACTGATTTTGGATTAAAGAAAATGTATAGCGTGATTTGGCACAAGTAGTATAGGTCGATTCTCCTCCTCCTCCTTCTCCATCATCACCACTACCTCTCCCTCCCTCCCCTCCTTCCTGTCCTCTATCCATCCCCTCCTCCTTAATCCTTCATATTCCTCTTCTTTTTCTGCTTCTTCTTCACTATCATCATCCTTTCTTTCTTCCGCCTTATTCTTTTCGCTTCAACTTCCATACTTTATTGAGCGGGATGTTGGGGAGCAAAAAAAAAAAAATAAAGAAAGAGAGAAGGGGAGAGAGAGAGAGAGAGAGAGAGAGAGAGAGAGAGAGAGAGAGAGAGAGAGAGAGAGAGAGAGAGAGAGAGAGCAGGAAAGAAGGAGAAGAAAAAGAAGAAAAAGAAGAAAAAGAAGAAGTAGGAAAATAATTGTTAGAAAAAAGGGAACAAACTCGGTCAATGTTTTGGTCGAAGGTCCTGGCCGAAAGAGTATATCCATGGGGGGAGAGAACAACAGTAGTTGTTGACTGTCTGCCGCCCTAGCCTGGAAAAGTGAGATGGGCAGTCAGAAACGAAATCACCCAAATGTCATGAAAAGGTCTCTCCTTAGCAACCTGTGTTCTTCTGAGGTATCCAGTGTAGAATCGATATACTGTAAAAATAATAGATGTCTCCGTCTGTCGCCAGAGACCAGCAAGGCCGTAAGAACGTCTGCCGAATTGAAACATTACCGCCAGGTTACTCTTTCATCAAGGTGGATTGGATAGTGACTGAGACTTTTTGAGTTTTCTTAATAGTAGAATCCGTCTCTAAACACAGTTCAGACTTATAACTCTGTGTTGTGTCTGTGCTTTCTTGCTAAGAGAATCCGTCTCTAAACACAATTCAGACTTAAAACTCTGTGTTGTGTCTGTGTTTTCTTACAAAGAGAATCCGTCTCTAAAAAACAGTTCAGACTTATAACTATGTGTTGTGTCTGTGTTTTCTTACAAAGAGAATCCGTCTCTAAACACAGTTCAGAACTTATAATTATGTGGTGTGTCTGTGCTTTCTTACAAAGAGATTCCGTCTCTAAACACAGTTCAGATTTATAACTCTGTGTTGTGTCTGTGCTTTCGTACAAAGAGAATCCGTCTCTAAACATTATTACAGTTCAGACTTTATAACTATGTGTTGTGTTTGTGCTTTCTTACAAAGAAAATCCGTCTCTAAACACAGTTCAGACTGATAACTCTGTGTTGTGTCTGTGTTTTCTTACAAATGGAGTCCGTCCCTAAACACAATTCAAAACTTATAACTATGTGTTTTGTCTGTGCTTTCTTGCAAAGAGAATCCGTCTCTAAACACAGTTCAGACTTATAACTCTGTGTTGTGTCTGTGCATTCTTGCAAAGAGAATTCGTCTCTAAACACCAGTCAGACTTATAACTCTGTGTTGTGTCTGTATTTTCTTACAAAGAGAATCCGCCCCTAAACACAGTTCAGAACTTATAACTATGTGTTTTGTCTGTGCTTTCTTGCAAAGAGAATCCGTCTCTAAACACAGTTCAGACTTATACCCCTTGGGGTCATGAGCAATCTTGCCACTGTAGATTGTTCAAACCTATAAAGGGAACAGTGAAAGCCACAGTTGAAAACCTGTCTTTCCTTTATAGGCAAGACGCTTCACTGCGGCAACAGTACCCCCGTTGGAGTGCCGGGGGTTTTCAGTATAAATAGTATCCCCACTTTATGGAAATTTAGTGCTTTAAATTCCCACTGTCGCTGTCTTCCTCATTTACTCTTTCCTATTCCTGCTCTGTCCTTCACTCTGCTATACTATCTTCTTCTTCGCTAGATCAATGACCTACCTTTTTTCTTGAAAACTCTTCCTGGACAAGACTCCTTGTTTGTGTATGAGGTCTGTTGGATCAGCTTGGGAGTGTTGGACGCTTTCTGCCGGGTGGTCACTAGGGCTTCCTATGAATGTACTATTTAGCACTATAGGCATTTTCTATGTATGTGTTTGGTTGATGATTTATAATGATGTTTGTATTCTATTTTGTTTTTGTAACCGGGGTGTTCGCGTAGTTGAGGTCAACCCTCAGCCGTCCCCCGCGTGGGATGTCTTTATTGTAAAGTGACTGGCCGGTGGAGGGCATTCAATTTTCCCACTGGGGTTGTTTCGGCAGATCTTTTATGCGGATCGGGGGTTGTCCGGTCCTGATTTGGCTCGGAAGAGTCCGCTGGACCTAAAGCAACAATAAATAAATAAAATAAATAAATAAGTTCAGACTTATGACTCTGTGTTGTGTCTGTGTTTTCTTACAAAGAGAATCCGTCTCTAAACACAGTTCAGACCTTATAACTTTGTGTTATGTCTGTGCTTTCTTACAAAGAGAATCCGTCTCTAAAAACAGTTCAGACTTATAACTCTGTGTTGTGTCTGTGCTTTCTTACAAAGAGAATCCGTCTCTAAACACAGTTCAGACCTTATAATTTGGTGCTGAGGTTGTTGTTTTTTTTCCAAATGAAGTGGTAAGGAAATAGGAGTTGAGAAAGTCTTTCGGGACTTGCCTTGGTTTGGACAGAACTTGTGGGTTACCTATTACAGGTAATGTGAAAGCTCGAGACATCACAATAAGTCCCTCCGTCCCATTCCCCACTACACCATTTTTTCATGGCGCTAAAAACATCACCAACCGCACCCATTTTTCTTCTTCTCTCATCCACTTCGCTAAGAGTTAAAAACCTTTAATAAACCTTGAAACCGTCGGATGCCAACATAAACCGAGGACTAGTCGGCGCACGTATGCATTTCATCGCACGGATTTTAAAGTTCATGACGCTCATGCCCTAAGACAGGGGAGCGCCTGCAGCTGCACAAATACACACAGCAAGCACTTCTCCCCCAACCCCGGTCGCCCAGGATTGTGCGCAGTTGTTAGGGCGTCGCGTCAGACGACGCGCCTAAGGCAGCCAGAAAACTCCTCGGGCGGCTTGAGTTAGATTTTGTATCAGCATCGCCTTGAGCAGCTCTTGAACTGGAAAAAAACCGCTATTAAAGAAGGATGTAAAAACCTTGATTGTAACCACAGAGCTTGGAAAGGGATGCTCAATTAAAATTAGTCATACACCTTGTGATGCTGCGGAGTTTGTTAAGTTTATTTTTACCTGGCTTTTTATCATGCAACAGCTTTCGGAAACCATTTCCACCAAGACATCTAAAGCCGTACGTTTGCAGTATTTATAGACTCGCATTTCAAGTTAAAGCCTACCTTTATGATTTGAGTGATCAGATAGGTGTTTAAAAAACATATCATTGTCGTTTTTATTTATATAATTGTTTCTTCTTTGATCCTAATGCATTTTGCGTGGGTCAATACTTTTCTTTTTACAGCTAATTATGATATTTTTACTTGTTGCAAAGTTGTGATCCTTTCGAGCAAATTCCTTTGACAATAGCTTTCTTGAATGGAAAAAAAACCGCTAAATCGAGCATCTCGCATTAATGTTTTTTAACTTTTTTCTTTTTCTTGACCACGACTTTCGTGAATAACGCAAAATCGACCGCCTGCAATATATTTTTCATTTTCTTTCTTTCTTTCTTTCTTTCTTTCTTTCTTTCTTTCTTTCTTTCTTTCTTTCTTTCTCTTTCTTTCTTTCTAAATTCTTTCTTAATTTCATTATTTCGTTTTGTCTTTTTGATTGTCTTTGTGGATTGTATTTCCTTCCTTCTTTTCATATTCCTCCCTTTTCATTTCTTTTTCTTTCTGGTA
>JBAHVR010000313.1:230000-283558 GCA_036898135.1 Oncomelania hupensis
CAAAGGGGGGAAACTCTTCGTGAAAGATGGCCCATATCATCGACAGTTTGGTGGAGCGGTCAACGCAGGTCACAAGCCACCTCAAACCAGGCAAACCACCCACGTCGTGTCTGGCCAGCAAGAGATATCCGGCAGAAGAAATCCAAGCGATGTCGGACCGAGTCAGGGAAACAATATGGCATCATCTGACAGTTCCAATCTTCAACAGAGATCATTTCCTATACCACACCCATTCGCCGCATATCCCCCATTCCCCTTCCCACCCATCCCAGTGACTCAGTGGCAGTCGTGGAATACTTGCACGCACCGACCAGCTATCGCCGTTACAAATACGGTGACACAAGACCAAGGTCACTGGGGTCTGCCATTGTCAGATATTGACGTTAGGGCAGAGCACGGTAGTGGCCAGAGACCAGTTGTGCCAGGTCCTCACTCTTACAGTGTTGCAGTAGCTTCAAGAAAATCTCCTGGATCCAACACTGATCAGAGATCTAAAACAGAAACGCGCAGGTCCCAGGTTGCAGGCGCTAAAGCCACAAAGAAGGCAGCTAGCGATGACTTAGCGGAAGAAAGCAGCACCGTTCCAAGCAGTCACCCCCCAAAAGGCCTCTCGCTAATAGCTAAGCAAGACTGTGGCAATGACAGCAGAGATCAAAAAACATGAGGCTGACATGAGCAAAATTCAAGAAGACGAAGACCACAGATCACAAGAAATAGAAATCGATGGCGACTCGATGGAAGTGACTGAAGACGAAAACTTTCAAGAAGCAAAAAATGAAGACACAGCACAAGAATCAGAAGAGGCAAGTACCAGGTGCAGCCAATCGCAGGCTGACTCAAGAAAGAAACCTGATCCACAGAACCCAGTGGAAGTGCAATCATCGCCGAACCAAAAGTTAAGCCATAGAACTGGAAGTTCACCGGTCGTCGCAGACACTCATACACGAAAACATCCAGAATCAGAACCTGGATTACAGACCAACACAGTGACAACAGCTGATACACATAACATTTTTGCATCGTCAAACGGCGCTCCACAATCGGACACTAACACTGCAGCAGGCACAGCCACAATCAAAATGCCAAAAGTTCAGGGAGAAACACGTCCGCTTGATAAAAAGCAGGCAAATAGTTCCTCAACAGCAACAAAAGCAGACAGCGACAGAAGTCTGCGCCCCAGACCATCTGGAAGACGCCAAACGAGCCTGAAAGAGTGTTTTGCAGTCAGAGAGACAGCAGCGGAGGCACCAGACGAAGCTGTTCAGAATAACGCCACAGCGCCACAACCAGACAACATCGTCGCTACAGCATAGGACTTTGGCCGGGCCCCGAACTCTGACGACGCTGAAGCAAGTATGATTGATAACCAGCTTGGACGTCAACCTGAAAAAGAAAACGATGGACGCAGTAATTATTCTAACATAAAATGTTTAACATATAACGTTAGAGGCTTAGCACAAAACCTTGAGAACTCAGCTTTTGTAGACTACATAAAAAGCTTTGATATTGTTTGTCTTACCGAGACTCATTTTAAAGCTAATTTAAACGTACAACTTTTCCCTGATTTTGACATTTATGCTGCTGTTGCGCGGAAGCTTTCCAAGCACGGCAGACTTGCTGGAGGAGTCATGGTGTTGGTAAGAAAAAATCTGTCCAGTCTTGCTGAAAAAGTTAATTGTAATATTGAAAATATAATTGTTCTAAAGTTCACAAAAGAGCTGCTACATACTGACAAAGATACTATTTTAATTGCATGTTATCTACCTCCTTACGACTCTAAATTTTGGAGCAACTCTCAAAATGGTTTTGGGTTTGAACCTATTGAAAAATGCTTGTTAGATATCTATGAAAAATTAGAAGACTTTCACCTCATATTATGTGGAGATTTTAATGCACGCACAGGAACTCTAAATTGTAGCACTGTTTCTGATGTTTTTGATGACTTTGATGTCCTCTCCAAGCCAGAGGATGACATTTTCGTCCGTGCTTCACAAGATACCACTGTAAATCAATTTGGAGAGCAGTTAATCGAATTTTGTAATATGTCTGATTGCGTTATCCTAAATGGTCTTATACCCAATAACTTTGATGATAGTTGCACGTTCATTTCAGCTGCTGGTTCTAGTTTAATAGACTATTTCATTATGTCTAGAGATTTATTTTTGTCACTTAATGTCCAGTCTTTGTTAATTGATAACATGATAGAATCTGATCATTTGCCAGTAACACCATAAGTATCAATAGCTACAGCAGTTCTGAAAACGTCCCAAACGAAAACGACAACGAGGAAAGTAATGAGTGTGAAAAAATTATTTGGGATAATAGCAAAGAAGGGGATTATTTTGACTGTCTTAACTCCCCAGAAGTGCAACACTTTTTTGCCAGAGCCTATAGTTATTTACATGAAGATATTGAGCAGGCTGTAGACTACTTTGCACAGGGTATTTGTAAGGCCAGTGATTGTATGAAAAAGAAAATCCAGTCAAATAAGAAGAAACGAAACGCGCAGTGGTTCGATAAGGACTGTAGGGAGGCAAGGCTAACTGTTAGAAACAAGTTGAAGCTGTTTAGGAAAACTAGACAGGATTCAGATAGATTAGAGTATACACAGGCTAAAAGAATATTTAAGACAATGATTAGAGATAAGAAACGCACATTTAAGAACAATCAAGCAGCCGCTTTGGCTGCCAAATCTAGAAACCCCGCTGAATTTTGGAAGCATGTTAGGACCCTATTATGCGACCGCAAACAAGACACAAGTGACAGAATTGATTTAAACACCTGGCATCTGCACTTTGAAAATCTATTTAGACAAAACGAAGACGATGTAGATGATGTCGCCAATTACCTACAAGATGAAGAATCTATTGATAATGACCACGTTCTAAATAGAAAAATTACCACAGAAGAAGTTACCAAAGCAATTAGAAATCTAAAAACCAGGAAATCTGGTGGATTAGACGGTGTACTCTCAGAGATGCTTAAGGCTGGTAAGAATATCACTGTAACCTTCCTCACTGATTTGTTCAATGCAGTGTTTGACAAAGGTCAATACCCTTCTCAGTGGGCAAAAGCAGTTATAGTACCTATTTTTAAAAAAGGATTGCCGGATAATACTGACAACTACAGAGGTATATCGCTACTCAGTATCACAAGTAAATGCTTTACATCGATTTTAAATCAACGTCTTTACAACTGGTTAGAAAACGGAAGCAGAATTGTTGAAAATCAAGCAGGATTCAGAAGAAACTACTCCACTACTGATCACATATTCACATTGCATGCTATTGTACAGAACTGTCTTAGTAAAAAAAGGCAGAAAATTATATGTTGCGTTTGTCGACTTTAAAAAAGCCTTTGACAGTGTCCAGCATAGCAAACTTCTAGAAACATTACAAACAGATGGCATAAATGGTAAATTCTACAGCATCCTCAAATCCATGTATGAGTCATTGACTTCTTGTGTCAGAGTGGGGGGTAAATTTACAGAGTTCTTTAGCTCCCCAAAGGGAGTCCGTCAAGGTTTTGTTTTAAGTCCTACCTTATTTTCAATGTTTATAAATCAACTTGCAATACACATTACTGATTCTGGTCGACATGGCATCCAACTCCTGCCAGGGTTAATGGAATTGTTTATCCTTTTATTTGCCGATGACGTCACGCTTATATCAACCACACCAGCAGGTTTACAAAATCAGTTAAATTGTCTAAAAGAGTGTTGTGAAAAACTAAAACTAGAAGTCAACATTAATAAAACAAAGATAATGGTTTTCCGAAAAGGGGGTTACTTATCAAGATTTGAACATTGGAAATTTGATGGAGTTAATTTAGAGGTAGTTAATGAATATTGTTATTTGGGTTTTATGTTTACAACTATGCTTAGTCATAAAATTGGAACTAACCACTTGGTAGGGAAGGGGAGGAAAGCAGTCTTTAGTTTATGCCGTTTACTGAAACAACTAAAGTCGATGTCAAAAGATGTATTCTTTAAACTGTTTGATTCAAAAGTGCAATCTATTTTATTATATTCATCAGAAGTCTGGGGTTTAAGTCGTCTTGATTCTATTGAGAAAGTACACTTATTAGCATGCAAAAATTTTCTAGGCGTTCCTATTCGAACACCCAATAAAATGGTATATGGTGAATTAGGCCGTTTTCCTCTATATATAAATTCAGCGATTCGCACACTGAGGTACTGGTTCAGAGTATTGCAGCTTAGTGCTTATAGATTACCAAACCAAGCGTATCACATGTTGCTGAATTTAGATATTTCTGGTAAGAAAAATTGGGTATCAGGGGTACGTAATATATTATCTGAGTGCGGGTTCTACATTGTTTGGGTTCAACAGGGAGTGGGTAACACAGTTGCTTTTCTGGCAGAGTTTAAGACTAGGCTCCAAGACATTTTTAGGCAAGATTGGTCTGCAGCAGTACGGGATAGAGACCGCTATAAAACATTTAGTTCATTCAAGACCGAGTTTGGGCAGGAATCGTATATTGTAGATATTGATGTATATTGTTTTCGTGTGGCACTCTCATTAATCAGATTTGGAGTTCTTCCAATTAATAACAACACCTATAGATTCGATGATAATATTGCACTAAGAAATTGCATTGTATGTAAGAATATAGTTGAAAATGAATATCACTTTTTGTATGTATGTCCTTTGTATGATGATTTTAGAAATCGCTTTTTGTCAGATCGACCTGCTTTACTTAAAGACATGATGAGCTTGAAAGGGATTACGCATTTACGAAACCTAAGTAAGTTTGTATATCACGCATTCGCAAGACGCAAAAAGCTTGCAGAATCTTTGGAATAAGCTAATGCATTGTCCTGCTTCCCTGACCCCCCTCCTTCCCCCGCACACACACACACAGACACACACTTCTTATGGCGCAAAAAATGTCTATTAGATATTATTGTTTTTTCCGTTCAGTCAATGTTTTTTGTATGTTAGAAACCAACGCTCGAATCAAATGCGTGTGAATGGAGAGTGTTCGCGCATGTGCGCGTGCGTGTGAGCATATGGGCCAATGGCCAAAAATGCAATAAATTGTCAAATGTCAAATGTCTCCCTATCTTTCTTTATTTCTTCGTCCTTAATCGCCCTCTCTCTCTCTCTCTCTCTCTCTCTCTCTCTCTCTCTCTCTCTCTCTCTCTCTCTCTCTCTCTCTCTCTCTCTCTCTCTCTCTCTCTCTCTCTCTCCTTCGCTTTCGTCATCATCGGTTGCTAGAGCTTTGTAGTTGGTCCACTTGTCTATAAAATCACTCAACACATTTCTCTTCCCATATTTCAGTTGTTGCCATGGGATGCTAGCGTAAAGCAATGATTCCTATACATCACTTTAGAAACAATATTTCGTTGTTTTTGTTTTGTTTTGTTTTGTTTGTGTGTTTTTAAGATGCGTATGTCCACTCAGGCGTTTTCACCGTTTTTAGTTTAAAACAAAGCAAAAAACAAAAAGCATTGACACAGACACAAACGTAACTACTGCAGAAGACATAACAATTATATTCTAATCAAATTATGAAACGATTAAGAATCTTTTTTAAATCTTTGCTCGGTGATATTTGTTTTTTTTTCCAATATGGGTCGTGCGTCCGTCAGAGGAAATGTCAAAATTGAGGCTCGCAGGTTATTCGTGCTCTATCTTTTCATGAAAGACTGGAACATTCCATTAGATCAGCCACTCACGTTGGAATTAAAAGTTAGGCTGTTAAGACCCTATTCGTCTTATGACATCAAAGCCGGTGTTTTCACAGTTAAGCGTGAAAGCTTTGAAAGTAAGAAAAGAAAAACAGAATTAAATAGAATCTCGGGTTTCTCCATCTGTTTTATCTAAATACTAAGACATGTCATTGAAAATTGAAAACAAAAACTACCACATGTTCTTAAATGTAGTTATCGGTTTTTTTCTTTAAAACGAAGACTGTAAATTTCAATAACGTTACAAAATACAATGGCATTATATTTTGATCAACTTGTTTTTAGCCAAATTCCAGTAACGTCACAAAAATACAATGGAATTAGGTTTGAACAAACGTATTCCTTGCCAAGTAGGCTTATATCTATGGAAAAAGTGCTGTTGCTTTAAACCTTGATAATGTTTTAACACTTTGAAAGCCAGAGATAAGAAAGTGGAAACTCCCACGTTTATTCTCAGTTTTAACCTTTTGACTGTGGCATTCCATTAAAATACAAAATGGATCTTGAATGCCTCTCCCCCATTTCCTCTTCTACGTCTTCCACCTCCCTTTCATCCTCTGTCTGTCTGTCTGTCTGTCTCTCTCTGGCTATATTTTTCTGTATGTCTGTCCCTCTTTCTGTCTTTCTGTATGTATGTCTGTTTGTCTGACTCTCTCTTTCTTTCTCTCTTTATCTCTCTCTCTCCCTCTCTCTCTCTCTCTCTCTTTTCTTTCTCCCTCTTAGCCAAAGACACCACGAAGCCATAAGGAACACAAGACATGCCTTAACTCTGGCAACTTTCATTGTCTTTACGATTTTATATTACATCGAAGCAATGCAGGGGAATGATATCTCGGCAAACTCTTGGGTCTTACTTATCATTGTGTCTATGGTCAAAAGGGTGTGTTGTCTAGAAGTATCCATGGACAGGGAGCTACACAGGGGCTTTCTGCAGCGGTAATCTCCGGTTGCTTACCTTCAAGTTTTAGGTTACACATGCTTGACAGTTCTGACAACTGCTCAGAAGACCCTTCTCAAAAAACCTGAGTGCACTAAGCAGCTACAGAACTCGGTACTTCAAAAACAACAAGAAGAACAAGAACAATAGAAGGAGGAAGACGACGACTACGATGATGATGATGATGATGATGATGATGATGATGATGATGATGATGATGATGATGATGATGATGATGAGTAGGAGGAGCAAAAGAAGGAAAGGGATAAGAAAGAGGAAGGGGAGAAGATGGAGGATAAAACGAAGAAGAAGTAGAAGAAAAAGAAATATAATTGATTGTTACGAAATAGCGCTCTGAGAAGATCAGAGCCCCATTCCAAGCTTTGGCCATTGAAATCCAACATGCATACCCAATTAATTTGCTGAAGTCAAGACGCACTATTTAAAACTTGCGCAGTGAACCAGCAAGTCACCAGGACCAGAAAAAGTGTGTGACCATTGAGATTTACCCTCTATACCCACCATGGGCGATATGGCAGACGACGAAGAACAAGAAGGAATAGGAAAACTGCAAGGAAAATAAAATACACAGAATCGTTTGTCTCTTTTTAACTAAAGTGTTCTTTCAGCAAAACATCAATGGCTGACATACACAAACATATAATATATACAAAAACAGAGGATCTTGGCAGAAGGAAGGAAGGAAGTGTCACGTCAAATGCTGAAGGAACTGAATATGCGGAGTTTTTGTGTGTGCAGGAAATGCGTTTCCTAACAATTTTGATTACAAACTGGAGAACTGCGAATATCTGTTTTTTAGTTCAATGAACAGAAATGGTTACAATCTCTCTTTTTTTCTCTCTCTCTCTCTTACACACACACACACACACACCCACACACACACACACACACACACACCCACATGCATATATTAATGCATATATACATACATACTTGCATACGTACATACATACATACATACATACACATCCAACAAACTGCAAAATTATAACGCTGTGAGTACTTTAGATTTAGATTTAGATTTTAATGCTTTATTGTCCCTTTTTATCGGGAAATTCTGATATGAGTTGAAGTTTAGACTATAACAATCATTGACGCAGCTTTCAGCCGTGCAAAGAATCACAGCTGTATAAAACTACGTATCTTAAATATAGCTATACAAGTTAATATTGTGCTGACAGGGCGTTGAAAATCTCTTAAGTGTGAGAGGGAAGAAATCTAGATTGCGATAGCAATCTATTGCAATGCAGCCGGTTTTTGAGCGTATGACTAGAACTACTGTGCTCAGCATAATTATCTCCTGTGGAACTGACAAGGGTCATTAGGCTTTAGGGAAGGGGTGGTGAAGTTATTCAGGTTAAACTCAGGGCAATTTCATATGTCGGTGCAATTTTTTTTAAGGTAATGGATGGGGAGGCAAGGGTAAGAGAGAGAGAGAAAGAGAGAGACAGAGAGAGAGAGAGATAGACACAGAGAGAGAGATAGAGGAGGAGGAGGACGTATATAAGATGTGTTGTCTGTTATATAATAATTTGGCGCGCACGTTATTAACCGTTTTGTTTTGCTACTACACGCTGCATAGCGGTTACTTTGAATACCCTATCCTATCCTATCCCGTAACTCGAAAGTAGTTGGGGCACCACAGATGATCGTTTAACCAGCGTACTCCGTCTTTATCTGTCCTCAGCAATCCTCATGGCATTTTGAATATTGCGTACAAAAACTCCTTTTGTATTTTGTAGTCTACTGGCTACTGACTTTTTACCTGTCCTTCCCACTCGGTACCATCTACGTTGAGCATTGAACTGTGATGACGTGAGCTAATGAAACGCTCAACGTCTGCAACATAGAAGTGACAACCATTTTAATGAATTTTCTATTACAGCTTTCAGCCCCACAAATTTTATGCTATAAAATCCTACAAACCTGTGTTTTGGCGATTGATATATATTAGCTGAACTTTTAAGTCTTTCGGAGGTCCTTAGTGTTCACTCAGACTGGAATTCTGCTAAGCCGGTGATTGACAGAAAGCTCTTGATACTCATCCTGAAGTCCATTTCCCGCCCCCCCCCCCCCCCCCCCCCTTTCCCTCAATCCATGTAGGCTCCAGGGCTGCCATTCTCAAGTAGCAGCACTTAGGTCGCAATATTCCAAGGACAAGGGCTTCGAACACACATAGGGCGCATTGGGCCGGGTAGCTCATTTGGTAGAGCGGCATACTAGTAACAGAAAGGTCCCTGGTTCGAATCTCGGATTGGCCAATGTGTGACCATATTATTTCTCTTACCATTAATTGGTTTGCTGGTGTCAGAATAATGTGACCAGTAGTCGCCTATACGCTTCGGTGTCGTGTGACTATAATCCACAATGACCTTAGGGCGCATTTGAATCTAGCAATGGCATTGTACGTCTATTCGTGTTTCAGTTAAGTTTAGAGGTGTAGCATTAGGAGTCTTCATGTTTAAGATGAATGGACTTGTATTATCAAAATTATGAATGTTAACATCGAGGCGTAGTCTTCAAGTAGACTCCGACATGGAATGTAGTCATTACAACTTCGGAATTGCATGGCTGACTTAACTTCTAGACGTAGTCCACTAACTCGGCGCCGATGCATAGGAGTCGATCAATAAATTTAAAATGGGCTAACACAGAACAGTTGGGCAACACACGTAGTCAATTCTTGGAATTTCAAAGCCGATTACGACAAACTTCTCATTCTTCGGACATTCGGGCTTAAACGCAACAATTAAAGGCTAGTATTCGGCCACCGGTTGAATCGCCAAATGTAAGTCATCGCCGTTGGTTCCGTGCATGGACGTCGGAAGTTCACGCAGAACCACCAAGGAGGATTTACATTTGGTGATGCTACACCGGTATTCAGTAAGAAGGATAAAACCTCTTTTTTGCAGACCTTGGAATTGCATTGTTGTGATACTCCGTACCGGACCAGAAACTTTAATCAGAGCAAAGAACGTACTGCTACGCGTTCGCGTACCGCTATATGCGTAGTTTTTAACCTTTGGACAGACCTTAGAATTCCTTGGGCGAAGTCGGCAACTTCTCACCTCCTTCTTCTCTTGCTTCAAAGACTTACAGACCACTTGCGGGTACTCTCGAAAACCTTCAGTCGGACAAATGACATGGACAGCTAAGCCGCAAAGGGGAAAGGGGAGGAGAGGTTCCCAAAGTTCACACAACTAGGCTGCAAGGCAAATGTTGTCACTCATGTTCTGATCCTTCCTTTCCCTACCCTTCGTACACCCTCCGCCCTCCCTATCCACGTTTTCTACCTTCTATGACCACGTAGGGTAAGTTCGTAGACACCTTTTGGGTTTCTTCTCTACTGTGTTATTTTTATTAGTTCCCGAGCTGTAAGCTCGCGAACTTCTCTTTTTGAATAAATTTTTTTTGTTCTCTTATTTACTGAATAATATTCGTATTATATGCAGGAGAAATTCGGGTTGCCTTCTCAGCGAAAGCACGGCAGTCGCAAGGTAACTCCAGCCTGCAGTGTACGTAAATATATAAATCTTAACCACAACAGATTACATTCAGCTGGTCGTTTTAAGGTCTGGTAAAGTAGAACGGTATTTATCTTGCAAGGTTCTTCTTTTACTCGAAATCTGAATGAAGAACATTGAGGTTTAACGTCTACACCCACCATAACACACACGATATGGCAGATGGGGATAACCATCCCAGGGAACAAGGGGTAGGGACCTAAATCAACACTGAACCAACAGAGCAATCATACTGCTAAAATGGACAGTGAAAATGGCCATTTTTTTATTTAGCCCACCACGGGATTCGAACCTGGGTCATCGGTGTGCCAGGCGAATGCTCTATCACATGAGCTACGGCGGTGGGACACTCGATATCTTTCCCACTGACTCGTCTACTTCGGCAAAACTAAATGGTATACGTTCACAGAAATGTAAGTTTACATCACTCACTGCGGAAGATGTCTAGCTTAACTAACGTTTTACTATAGTGTAGGTAATTGTTCTGGGCAGTCTGGTTCTACTAGTGTAGCGGGCAAATAAAAGCGTTCTTTTCTCATGCAGTCTTATTAACTCACCATCGTTGTACCAATGGTCGTCTGAATTGCGAAGGTATCCTTTGTTTGTTCATCGTTAAGAGTGTCTTTGTCATCTTGTAACAACATGTTTGTGTAAGGATTTAGCCTTACAATAGCTGCTGTCTCCGAGCTCTCTCGCGTTTCGTTTTCCTTTCCAACCTTTTCCCCCCGCCCCTCCTTCTTCCGTTTCGGTTTTCCCTTCCACATTTTTTTGTAACATCAACACATTTCCGTGCAGGCGTTATTAGTTGTTCATGTACATGTATAGTTTCATTCCCAGCTCTCTTTCCATTTATTTTCATGTCCTGCATCTTTTCGTTTTATTTTCCGTTCATTTTCCATTCCTGTCTGCTTACGTTGTCTTCTTTCTTTGCTCTTGTTTTCCTCGCAATTTTTGTTGCTTATTGTCGTTTGCTTTCTCCTGTGTCTTGCATTTTGTTCGTTGCACTTACGGTCGACCTAATATTTGAAATAATGCATTTGAGACTGAACTCCAAGTATATTCTGTTAGCTTGCGTTACAGCTGTGTAATTATTTAAGAAGAATGAAGGGCTGATTATAATCAATTTAATTTTGCACGTAATATTTACTGTGTAATTATCTATACAAATGAAGAGTTGATTATCGTTCATTTATTTTACACTCAGTGATATGCCATTAGCAGCACATTAAAAAACAGGCACCAATAAAACTGTGCAACTATGGTATAAACTAATGAGGGCTTGGTAAAACATTGATATGGCTCATAGAGCGTTTAGGAAGGTCCTAGGGTATTGAAAGTTCAACAATACTAATGGTTATAACTATTAAATGCAATATTATGATAAATTTAAAAAGCCTTTGATACGACTTTGCTGGAGGACATTTAAGCAAATCGGTACTATTAGTATTAAGAACTAATATTTATATGTATGTAATATTATTCTAATACATTTTATTTATAATTTTTCCTATGAGAGTGCACAACATCTGCCCTAAAATTATTGGAGTCATTAAAAGCCTGTATGACAAGACTACCAGTGCAGTACCCCACAACAGCGCCATCGGGAACTGGTTAACAACAACAATCGGTGTGCGTCAAGGATGCCTGGTCTCTCCAACACTCTTTAACTTCTTCCTAGAACGCATCATGCCAGCCGCCCTTGCCTTGCAGATCACGAAGGCACAGTCAGCATAGGGTATAGAGCAATCTTCAACCTTTGTTTTGCGGATGACATTGATGGATTGGCTGAAGAGGAACAAGAACTTGAACAGTTGTACAGAGGCTTGACACCACCTCCAGAAACTTTGGAATGGAAATAATGCAGAGAAGACCGAAATGATGACCAACAACACCAATGGCATCAACACGGACATCAATTTCCAAGGCCAATCTCTCAACACAGTGCATAGCTTCAAATATTTAGGATCCATTGTATCAGACAATGGGTCCCGACAGGAAGTCCTCTACAGGATCGCACAAACCACTGCGCTGCTGCCCTGACAAGGTTGAAGCCCATTTGGAAAGACAGGACCATCAGTCTACATTCCAAGGTAAGGCAGCTGAGCTCCTTTGCCGTCCCCATCTTCCTATACGCTTGCGAAACATGGACCCTTACAGCAGACCTACAACGAAGAATACAAACCATGGAGATGAGGTGCTACAGAAGACTTCAGGGCATTTCCTATACCCAGCACATCACCAACAACGAAGTCCGACAGACCATCACACAAGCCATCGGACAACACGATGACATGGTCACAGTGGTGAAGATACGGAAACTCCGATGGTATGGCCACGTCACCAGATCATCAGGCCTTGCAAAAACCATCCTGCAAGGCACGGTACATGGAGACATAAGAAGAGGGAGACAAAAAAAGAAGTGGGGAGGACAATATTCGAGAATGGACTGGTTTGACACTGAATGAAGCCATGAGGGTTGCTGAGAACAGACAAAGATGGAGTACGCTAGTTAAACGATCATCTGTGGTGCCCCAAAGATCTTTGAGTTAGGGGTTAGTATAGAATAGGATAGGATTTCCTGTGTGTTTGCACCTGTGTATGAGGCTTTCATTGTACATTGCTGTGCTCATTCCATATCGTACAACTGTAATAGTTCGGAGTGTGAGGCGTCGGTTGGGGAAGGAAGGTTTGTGTGTGTGTGTGTGTGTGTGTGTGTGTGTTGGTGGGTGGGTGTGGGTGATGTGCTTGCTTGCGTGTTTGTGTGTGTGTGCTTGCTTTTTTTGGGCTGACTTCTTTGTTTTGTTGCGTTCGATGTTTCTTACTTTGTGGTTTTTATGTTTTAGTTTTACCACTGTGTCTTATAAACTGCGTGTGAGCAGAGAGAAATGTGAGCGTATGATCATTGGAAAGCGCATAGAACTGTTGAATATATGCGCTATATTAAATTGCCTTTAATAAGTAATAACTTATAATTGTATGCAAATTACATATTACTATTACTACTACTACTACTACTACTACTACTACTACTACTACTACTACTACCACCACCACTACTACTATTACTACTACTAAGCCTATTACTACGATTCCTACTTCTACTACTACTACTACTACTACTACTACTACTACTACTACTAAATAAAATATATTTGCAAAACAAGAATATTCATTTTCTTTAAATAATTATATAGCGCACAACGTCAAATAACTGAACTTCAAATTGCAGACAAGTAAAAAACAAAACGTTGATTTTTCCCCATTAATGCTTTTTTACCCGCGCTGGATTTGATTTACTTTGTCATCATATTGGAAATAGAGTATGTATAACTGTACTCGGTATACTAAGTACAAAGAAGTACGTAAACTATACGTTATTGTTTTTCCTTAACCCTCGCTAAACAATTTAACGCTTGTCATTCCCATGGTCGGTTGATTCTGCGGACCATATTTATATTTAGTGGACACCACTACTGGAGTAAAACGTTTAAAGATTTCTTCTGGTCTAAACTTACTCTTTCTCTCTCTTACGCACACACACACACACACACACACACACACACACACACACACACACGCTTTTTGTCTAAACTCTAACTCTCTCTCTTCTCACTCTCATTTGGTCTAAACTCTAACTCTCGCTCTCTCCCTCTCTCCCTCTCGTGTGTGTTTGTGTGTGTGTGTGTTTTGTGTGTGAGCGTGTGTGTGTGTGGCTGTGTGTTTGTGTGTGTGTGCTCGCGCGCGTGCTTTTTGTGTTTGTAGGAGGGGTCAAGGGGTGTTCAAACGGAAACTACTTTTAAAAGTATCTGCCGTTTTCAGTTGTGTAACAATATTCTGAACCCATTTTCACTTCAAACAAAATCAGTAAGCAAAGTTTATTTAGTGAGCAGGTAGTCTACGTTGACCTTCCTTTGCCATGTATATCTCAAGCTTCCTACAAGGTAGGGAGTACTAATGCACCCTTCCGTGTTTCGTTGGTCCATTCATCCCGCTTCAGGGTCACCTTCAACAATCTGCCCCCCCCCCCTCCCTCCCCCACCCCGTGTAAATCGTAGGAGTCAACCATAATATCACTTCTCCACTGACAGGGTCAGTCGATAGTCAGTCAATGTGGGCGCTCCTTGTCCAAAGGCACTAAGAGTTAACAACGATACTCTTGTCTAGTGATTACAGGTACTAGCATAATATATGGCTTTCGACTGCCCTCTTCCTGTTGCGTGACATTTAAAGCTCCCTCTCACCACCTGTGCTTATAATTATTATAATACCTTAAAGGGTTTCCTATATAACTAATTTGTAATAGAGGAGGAAATCGGTAGGAGTGTAGGACCCTTTTCAATGGCTTTCTACTAATTCTTTAAACCAAACCGTCTTTGCATTATTGGTAGGTAACCTGCTTAAATCTAATAGTCACACTCATAAGAAACGAGTTACGGTGTTTATGGCTGTAATATTTAATCCGTTTTGTGCAAAAAGTCGATGGAATAATGTCAAGAAAGTGTCCAGAATTTAAAGTTGAGATGATGAAGGTAAACCGAAAAATAGAGACTTTCTTCAGCCTGTTATCATATTTTTGTCATAATTTTTAAAGTATATTTAGGCTGTTACAAGATCTTTTGGGTGAAGTATTCCTATGTGTGGACTTTGGATATTATTGGTTACTCTTTGATGGTTGTTGTTGTTGTATCAAACTTTATTCATCAGATTAACATAAGTTGTACTGATAAATATATAATAACTCTTTGATGGTGAAATTTAGGCTGCCTTCTCGACGAAAGTGCGTCATGGGCATGATACTACCATCCAGGTTGAGGGCGCTTGCTGAGGTTTTTTTAATAGTATTTTTGTTGTTGTTGTTGTTGTTGGGAACAGTTACTGTTGCTTTTGGCTCTGTTCATCCGTCCGTCCATCCGATCGTCCTATCTGGCACTCACCCGTCCAATGAAAAATCTGACTGGAACCTGGCTACAGAACTGACCAAGAGTCGAAACTAGTTATGTTGGAGACTTTATTTTGCAAAGCTTGTGTGTGCGTGTATTTGTGTATGTGTATGTTCGTGTGTGTGTGTTCGCTTGCGCGTACATAAAATAGTTTGCTTTTAACTACGATTAGAACGTGGACTCTCAAACTTAATGAATAACTTCAACATGTGACTGAACACCTAGCTTTAAAAAAAATTGTATTTTACAACAAAATTTCATGATGATAATGGTGATGATGGTGGTGGTGGTGGTGATGTTGATGGTGGTGGTAGTGGTGGTGGAGATGGTCGTGGAGGTGATGATGAAGATGATCATGAATTAGTAAATGAATGAATAAATGAATTACAACTTATACAGCGCATATACACTTCCACACCCGGAGGCGGGCTCACGGCGCTTGACGATGATGCTGATGATGATGCTGATGATGATGCTGATGATGATGATGATGCTGATGATGATGATGATGATGACGATGATGATGACGATCTTGTATACCGCAAACATCCCTGCTACAACATCAAGCTCTCATGCTCACTCAGTCCGTAGCGTACAGGCTTATGCTATTTTCAACAGTGTAACGGAAGGACAATTGTTTTGTTGTGAAATGAAACAGCAGTACACATCCATCAAAAGTTCACCACCTATCCTTGCGACCTTGGCCCTACAAGATGACCGTAGTGAAATCCTCATCCATAGCCCTAACATTTTCCCCCAAGGGAATCTTTTGCCGTTGTATTTATTTTACTGCCAACAATTGCTCGTAGTCGTATTCGTAGCATTAGTAATAGCAATAGTGAGGGCATTGTAGGCGAACCCCATGGCCCTGCATACAAAATGAGTCTCTCTCATCATTACTAGTCACCCTAGTAAAGATTAGTAGTAGTGGTAATAGTAATAATGATAATAATAATAATAATAATAATAATAATAATAATAATAATAATAATAATAATAATAATAATAATAATAATAATAATAATAATAATAATAATAATAATGCAGATTTAAACTCGGAATAATTGCAATGTAGAGCAAATATGAAATACCAGCTTTAAATCGTTTTTTGATGGAGCTTTAATTCACCGAGATGGAGGAAGTGACCTTCGGCGGCGACGACGAAGATGACGAAGGGCGATAAGATGATGAGGATGAGGATGAGGAAAAGGATAAGGATAATGAATACTTTGAATAATATTTTGCAGCGCTGCAACTAGCCCTGACCCTAACCCTTTTCGAGGCACTGCCTTACCCTAATCGTCGAGGCACTGCCTTACCCTAATTGTCGAGGCACTGCCTTACCCTAATCGTCGAGGAAAGTTCCTTATCCTAGCTGTGTTTTTGAACAAACTTGACCTACTTCGTCTCTAATAGGCGAGGAATTAGGTCAAACTTTTTGCGAAAAATGTGCTTTTTTGAAGAAACTTGACCTACTTCGTCTCTTAGGAGCGAGGAATTAGGTCAAACTTCTTGCGAAAAAGTGTCTTTTTTGAAGAAACTTGACCTAATTCGCCGCCTAAGGGCCGCGAAGTTGGTGAAATTACCCCATTTGTACCTCGTACACGCATGTGTGTGTGTGTGTGTGTGTGTGTGTAACGTTTCTCTATATTACCATTATTAGGAGGGAAGGCAGCTACTGTATATCATTAACGAATTTTATTTCTCATCTTGTTTATGGCGGTTTAGGTTGAACAAAACAGTTTTGAGCGTCTGCGGCAGACATTAAGCCCCCGCATTCCTTCGTGTAGTGCTATAGCTGATGCTACCAATTCTTGCGCGAATAAGTTTGGTCTGGACACTGTTACACCCGTTAGAATAGGATTTATTTTGTTCTTTAGGATACATTGCAGTGGGTGAAATAAACAGTGAACATGATGAAATAAAAGCAAGGACAAAATATATGTTTTTCGTGTATTTATCACAAACGCCTGGAATGTCTACCTCTGCGCTTTAGAGGAACCACTGCAATACAAACTAACACAATAATGGTGGAACCCAAATTGTATAATGCCCCTGTGGTATTTGTTGATTATATATTATAAATGCTTGTGTAAGCCAAAGGTGTCAAGGTTTATTCAGACTTTTGGCCCAAGGTAGTTAGCCAGCCGCCTCCTTCGGTCAAAAAGTTCGACAGTCTGGTAACAAGCAGTGTTTTGATTTCTTTCGGCTCGCTTGGCTTTCCATATTAAGTCCTTTTGAGGACCTAAGTCCTTTTGTATGATCGAAAACCGCGCTCCATCCGCCAAATCAGTTACTAGCTCATCAAGATAAAGGAAGGGTGTCACACTCACACATCCACACGCACACACACCACGCGAAAATGAACGAGCGAAACATGAACTAAGCTCCATCAACGAATACGGTATAAAAACGCTTTAAACAACTATTGTGTATTTCAGAAGATCTGTGCGACGTATTTTTTTGGGAACTGTAAAAATCAGTTTAGCAAGATCCGCACGAGAAACAACATCGTCATAGGAACCTGGAACGTCAGGACCCTAACTGCGGAAGGAAAATTAGAAGAACTGGCCCACGAGTTGGACCACTATCGATGGAACGTTCTAGGTATCGGCGAACTGCGATGGAAAGGCCTAGGTGAAACAACGACCGACAAAGGCCACAAGCTCTATTTCAGCGGTAGGGATGACAGGCACGAACACGGCGTTGGATTCTTGGTCCACAAGAACATTCTAGCGACTGTCATGGGTTGCCGCCCAGTCTCCAGTAGACTCATTACCATCCGCCTGAGAGCAGCCCCTTTCAACATCACCATCATCCAGGCCTACGCCCCAACATCAGACTATGACGACAGCGAAGTGGAGGATTTTTATGAAAATCTACAGGCGGTCCTTGACCAAGTGCCGAAGAAGGACATAGTCATAGTGCAAGGCGACTGGAATGCCAAGGTTGGCCAAGATGCGCACCGCAACTGGGGAGACACATGTGGACCCCACTGCAACAACGAGACAAATGACAGGGGTCTGAGACTCTTGGAGTTTGCCAGATACAACAATCTGGTACTGGCAAACACGCTTGGTCTCCACAAAAACTCCAGACGATGGACATGGCACAGTCCTGGCGGGGAGCATCACAACCAAATAGACTACATCATGGTCAAGAAACGCTTCAGATCAAGCATCAACATTGGCAGGACACGTACTTTTCCAGGAGCAGACATCGGAAGTGACCACGATCTCGTGATGATGTCTTTCCGGCTCCACTTGAAGAGAGTAAATACAGCAAAGTGCACTAGACTGAAGTTCGACCTGGACAAACTGCAAGACCCGGAGGTGGCAGAACTATTTCAGGCCACAATTGGAGGGAAATTTGCACCACTGCTCATTTTGGGGGCTGGTGAAGTAGATGTCAACACCATGACCACCACCTTCAACTCAGCTGTGACAGATGCCGCCACTGAGATCCTTGGCAAGCACCGACCAAAGAAGAAGCTGTGGATCACACCTGAACTTTTGGATCTGTGTGATAAACGAAGAGAGATGAAAAAGAAAAAGAACACCTCACAGGGAGCTGATGTCTACCGAAAAATCAACAATGACATCCGAAAAGGCATGCTCACAGCAAAGGAGAACTGGATAGAAGATCAATGCCAGGAAATAGAGAACAGTCTGAACAAGAACAACAGCAAGAAGGCCTACCAGACTGTGAAGCGACTGACAAGTGTCAAACAGCCCAAAGTCTCCACTATCCAAAGCAAGTCTGGCATATGCCTTACAGAAGAACAAGAAGTCTTGGACAGATGGACAGAGTACTGCTCTGACCTTTACAACCATACACCAAATGGAGACCCATCAGTTCTAGCATGTCCAGAGAACAGAGAAGAAGAAATCCTCCCAATTCTCCGGGAAGAAGTTGAGGCAGCAGTGCAAGCGCTAAAGAAAGGGAAGTCAGCAGGAGTGGACAACATACCCGCGGAACTGCTACAAGCAGGAGGAGAAGCGATGATTGATGCCCTCACCATTATCTGTAACAAGATCTGGCAGAGTGGGGAGTGGCCTATACCATGGACCCAGTCGCTTGTCATCACTCTTCCCAAAAAAGGTAACCTTCAGGAGTGTGAAAATTACCGCACCATCAGCCTCATCAGCCATCCCAGCAAGGTCCTCCTGAAAATAATACTCAACAGGTTGAAACCCCAAGCTGAACAAATCATAGCTGAAGAACAAGCAGGATTCAGGGCAGGGCGAAGTACCACTGAGCAGATTTTCAACCTCAGAATAATCTGTGAGAAATACCTACAGCACCAACAACATCTATATCATGTGTTCATAGACTTCAAGAAGGCGTTTGACCGAGTCTGGCATGCAGCTCTATGGGCAACAATGAAAGTGTACAACATCAGCCCAAAAATTATTGAAGTCATCAAAAGCCTGTATGACAAGGCTACCAGTGCAGTCCTCCACAACAGAGCCATCGGGAATTGGTTCAGAACAACAATCGGTGTGCGTCAAGGATGCCTACTCTCTCCAACACTCTTCAACATCTTCCTAGAGCGCATCATGTCGGATGCTCTTGCAGACCATGAAGGCACAGTCAGCATAGGGGGTAGAGCAATCTCCAATCTTCGTTTTGCAGATGACATTGATGGATTGGCTGGAGAGGAACAAGAACTTGAACAGCTGGTACAGAGGCTTGACACCACCTCCAAAGCCTATGGAATGGAAATAAGTGCAGAGAAGACCAAAATGATGACCAACAACACCAATGGCATCAATACGGACATCAAAGTCCAAGGCCAATCCCTCGACACAGTGCATAGCTTCAAATATTTAGGAGCCATTGTATCAGACAATGGGTCCCGACAGGAAGTCCTCTCCAGGATCGCACAAACAACTGCTGCCCTGACAAGGTTGAAGCCCATTTGGAAAGACAGGACCATCAGTCTACATTCCAAAGTAAGACTGCTGCGCTCCCTTGTCATCTCCATCTTCCTATATGCTTGCGAAGCATGGACCCTCACAGCAGATCTCCAACGAAGAATACAAAGCATGGAGATGAGGTGCTACAGAAGACTTCTGGGCATTTCCTATACCCAACACATCACCAACGACGAAGTCCGACAGACCATCACACAAGCTATTGGACAACATGATGACCTGCTAACAGTGGTGAAGAAACGGAAACTTCGGTGGTATGGCCACGTCACCAGATCATCAGGCCTTGCAAAGACTATTCTGCAAGGCACAGTGCAAGGAGGTAGAAGAAAAGGGAGACCGAAAAAGAGGTGGGAGGACAACATTCGAGAATGGACTGGTTTGACACTGAGCGAAGCCATCAGGGCTGCTGAGGACAGAGAAAGATGGAGTATGCTGGTTAAACGATCATCTGTGGTGCCCCTACGACCTTCGGGTTACGGGACAGGATAGGATAGGATAGTAAAAATCAGAAATTAGACCTTAAAACTGATGGTTTAAAATATACGAAAATAAGATGTTTTTGTTTGTTTTTAATTGTATATAGCCGATGCATTTTTTTAAATTCACATTCACCATAGCATTTTAAAGCTATAAAGATAGTTGGCGAACGAAGCCATGAGGGTTGCTTAGGATAGAAAAAGATAGAGTATGCTGGTTAAACAATCATCTGCGGTGCCCCAACGACCTTCGAATTACGGGATAGAATAGGATAGGAAAGATAGGTAAATGACCTTGCTTGAAGAGGTGGTTGTGTGGTCCATAGCACTAGCGAGTATCTTGGGAGACGTGGTTTCGAACCCGACTTCAGCATCATTACTTTGTGCACTCAAGTGGAGGGGCTTATACTATAACCTATCTTGCTGTCTATCCGGTACAAGATTGTTTGTTCGTACTTGTGTTTTCGTCCAGGAAAACATTTGTTTAAACCAAGAGTAGGCCTAGCTCCGTGGCCAGCTCTTTGAACTGATATACACGCTAAATAACAGCAGTCCATCATAATACATTGTAACAAGCTGAACGGCAAAAATGCCGTATCTGTCACAGTTTCTCTTGAGTTGCATAATTTTCTAAGAAAAAGCAAACAGCCAGGTCGTCTACTTCATGCTTCAGTTGTAGGCTGAAGGAAATTTAATGGAACTGTGTTTATTTTTTCCCCATGTCGTCTATATGATTGTCATAAGGACGGAATTTCGGTCGTGACGAATTTCAGTCATTCCCTGTTTACCAAAGTTAAAGAGAGTCAATGACTTTTAATTGCATTCCAACCTATTGCATAAAGATAATTTCAAATTATCCGGAAATGTTTGAAAGGAAGCGAACTATTTCTTTGAAGCGTATGACGTGGGACGAACAGAATGAAAAATACCTGCTTTGCTCTTGGAAAGTATGCATTAACGCCTCTCCATGTGAGAACGCACGAGGTAGCGACTCTTACCATCACTATCAGTGTCTGTTGGCTGTTTGGTTGAAATTCTTCCAGGGTACTACTGGATTTTAAATAGGAAAGAACCCGACATGCTAAGTTAACTTAGAAATTCGTTCTAATGATCTCTTTAGTGATCTCAGCAGGTGTAGGTTTCCAAAATTACGAAGTATGTTTGTCCAAAGATGAACACGCTTCGTGTTTAATATTTCAGCTGATGAGTATAAACACTCGTCTGGCGCTTAAACGTCTCGTAGCTCTTTTTCTCACCCCAATACAAAACAAATGAAATCTCACCCCAGTAATAACAGGAAGTCCTCTCCAGGATCGCACAAACAACTGCTGCTCTGACAAGGCTGAAACCCGTTTGAAAGACAGGACCATCAGTCTCACTCCAAGGTAAGGTTGCTGCGGTCCCTTGTCATCTCCATCTTCCTATACGCTTGCGAAATATGGACCCTCACAGTAGACCTACAACGAAAAATACAAAGCATGGCGATGAGGTGCTACAGAAGACTTCTGGTCATTTCCTATACCCAGCACAATCACCCACAACAAAGTCCGACAGATCATCACACAAGCCATCGGACAACACGATGACAAGCTCACAGTGGTGAAGAAACGGAAACTCCAATGGTATGGCCACGTCACCAGATAACCAGGCCTTGCAAACACCATCCTGCAAGGCACGGTACAAGGAGGCAGAAGAAAAGCAAGACAGAAAAAGGTTGTAGGACAACATTTGAGAATGGACTGGCTTGACACTGAGCGAAGCCATGAGGGTTGCTGAGGACAGAGAAAGATGGAGTGCGCCAGTTAAACGATCATCTGTGGTGCCCCAGCGACTTTCGAGTTACGGGGTAGGATAGGAACATCGACAGTGCTGTTTAGCTGCCTGCTGTGCGCGTGACCTGCAGTTTTATGATCTGACTGGCCAAATAACAAATCACAAGCTGTGAGCTCGTGACACAAGTGTCGGGTGCGTTGTAGTTTGCATGAATCGTGGTTCGTTGAAAGGCTTTGTCTCTGAGCTCGTAAACTACAGCGTTTGTGTTTGTCTTCTTCTTCTTCTTCTTCTTCTTCATCATCATCATCATCCTCATCATCATCATCATCATCATCATCACCGCCACCACCACCATCATCATCATGCATCATCATCATCATCATCATCATCATCATCATCATCATCATCATCATCATCATCATCCTTATCATCATCATGTTGTTGTTCTTTTACTTCTTCTTCACAATTTGAATGTTTCTTTGCTAGATAACAGCTAAATCAACTAGTCTATGTAAATTTTAAGAATAGAACAATCACTCTTTGTCGGTGTGTGTGTGTGTGTTTGCGTGCGTGAGTGTGTGTGTTTGTGTGTATGTGTATGTGCGTGTGTGCACGATACGCTGGGGTCTTTCTTCTTCAACACTGCGTGTGTATGCTTTCTACCACAAGACTTTACATGAACTTGGACAGAACTGCGACAGCTGTGCGAAAAATGTTGCTGGAGACTTTTCAGGGCTAGAGGCGATTGACAGAGCAAACATTCCTTGTCGTGTTTCTGCTTTCATTCAGCTGATTCTGAAGAGAGCAGCTAGGACAGCCCTTGCCCGCTGCCCATTCGGCACAGAGAAGAGAATAGGATTGAAGGACGAGTTGTGAATGTGAAAATGTGTGTGTGGGGGGGGGGGGGTGAGGGGCAGGAAGAGAGAGATAGAGGAAGCGAGAGAGAGAAAGAGAGAGAGAAAGAGAAGAAAAGAGGGGAGAGAGAGAGAGCAAGAGGGAGAGAGAGAAAGAAAGAGAGAGCTTCCATTCCTTGTAAAATTATTCCCACCTAACCCTTCCCCTAACCCCACACTTTTATAATTTATATGCAGAAGAGTGCCTTTTAAGGCAGAATTTAAAATTATTTCGTAATCTCAAATATAGCCTTAAGGGAGATGAAGGAATGTTGAAAACATGTTCGAAGAAGGAGAAGATGGAGAAGGAGAAGGAGAAGAAGGAGAAGAAATTAATGACGATAAAATGGAGAAAAGAATTAGACATGGCTGCTTCGGTGCGTACAGGTAGTACGTACCTCACAGTGATTTCCATGCGTTGTTTGCTTTTCTTGTGAATAACGTTTTGTTTACACCACAGGAATTGCAAGAACCAGAAGACCAAAGGAGCGATTTAAACTCCCGATTTTAACATAAAATATAGGGATGAAATTCGGGGTATTTAGCAGTTACTCGTAATACGACTCATACTATGCCATGAACTGTGTTTTAGTTACAGCCTGACAGATATAGGTCAGGAGTACATATAATACAAGCTAATATGAAAACCTCGCTAGACTCTCAAATTCTCTTCCAATTACCGGTTTAACTGTCGAGTGACACGCATTTTGGATCTTGTATCGTCCACCATGTGTGCCATTTATAGTTAATTCGATTATTTTAAATTGTAAGAAAAAGATTTTTTTAAATCCTGTCACTTTCGGTCATACTGGAAATTTGCTCTGGATTATTCTAAAATTCAGAAAGGATTCTGTTATTATCACAATATGTTATTCTAAAAGCACGATGGATTCAGCTGAAATCACGATGGGATTTTCTATAAAAATCAGGATGGATTGCTCTACAAAATTGACGATGGAGTATGAATTTACTATGAATTAGGTGACATTCTGGATGGATGTTTTTCTGTTTCTGTTTCTTGCTTCCGTGTCTCATCTTTCGTTATCCTTCGTCATCCATCCGTTCAAAACTTGTGTACGAATAATTAGAACAGGCATGAAGATTTAGAATAATTACTTAGTTAGTTATTCATTGCTTACAGGGTCCAGCGTACTGCAGAAAGCCGAATCAGGACACAAAATCAAGACTACAACTTGGTTGAAAGAGGAATCACTCCATGATCCGCAGAAATAACCCTAGTGGTAACACTGAAAGCACTCCACCAGCCGGTCACTTTACAATAAAGGCATCCCACGCAGGCTATACTCTAATTTATAGAACCCCCGTTTACAAAAAAAAAAACAAAATAGTATATAAACATCATTATAAAATATTAACAAAACACAAACATATAAAATGCCTACATTGCTAAATAATAATATCATAGGAAACCCTACATGTAATGACCATTTGGAAGAAAGCGTCCAATATTCCCAAGCTGACCCAACAGTCCTCATACACAAATGAGGAGTTTTGGAAGAGTTTTCAAGAAAAAAGACCAGTCACCTTCGTCTAGCGAAGAAGATTGTATTGTAGATTTATAGAACAGAGTAGAAATGATACAAAACAAAGGAAAAAGGCAGCGACAGTGGGGATTTAAAGCACTAAATTTCCACAAAGTGGGATACTATTTATACAGAAAGCCACGGTACTCCTACGGGGGGATTGAGAATAAAAGAAAGTGTGTGCATGTGTGTGTGTGTGGGTGTGTGTGTGTGTGCGTGTGTGTGTGTGTGTTTCGCTTTGATGTTCCGATGTTCCGTTGTTACTACCCAGTGCTGCATTTCCATTGTATTGTTTGTTTGAACCACAAATAACGCCTCTCTTCACTGTAAAGATGTAGCAATACATATTACAAATGTGCCTGTGTTCGTTTGCGCTTTCACAAAGTGCGCGCATGTGTGTATCTGTGTCTGTATCTGCAGCGTATGTAAAAAAAAAAAAATCTTTTTTGCCCTTTAGCTTTTAACCCTGTTTCTTTTGTAGTGATGTTCCCGATAACGTGTATCCAACATGATTATGAGTGAGTGCTGCCAGACAATAAACTATTTTGCAAAAGCAGCCACAGACCTCTTTTGAATGCGGTTCACGTGACAAAGACGCAGATTAACCGCGTCGTCGTCTACCATCAAATTGTTGTCATATATTGGCAAGAACTACGTCATTCGTCTTCTTCTTGCTGTAGACTGTGGCTTTCATCTTTGCGAAGACTGTATCCTGACACAAAGTAGACAAGTGCATGGGAGAGCATATTTTCACAAGTTAAGGTGCGACTATTTGCTGATATATCTTCGTACATTATTTGTGTATGATATTTATGAAATCTTTATTGCCTTCGTTCTTCCTCTCAGTCCAGATTTGTTTGCCAGCTTCCGATGATACCAACAGAAAGCGTTCTGGGATGAGAGCTTTCAAGAACGCAATCCCAAAGCTCTGGACTCCTCTACCGGTTTTTCTGAAGAATACTGAAACTGCTGCAGCCTTCAAGAAAAGATTGAAGACGCATCTTTTTTTTACCTCAGCAGATTGAATCAAGTTTTGCCAAGCACCATTCTGATTCTAGAGATTCAAAGTATGATAGAAAAAAGGTCTCAGCCAATCCATCTCAACACATATTTTGAGCGACATGGTAATCACTCTCGAGTCTTCTTTTCTTTGGCTTATAGATTACTGTCAAATTCCATTCGAACAAAATACTGCAAAAATGTTTCCTGTGTATGTTCCAACCCTTTAAGTCTTCAACATGTATTATTGGAATGTACAGTTTTGAAACCACTGTACTGTTACCCAATAATGTTTCGCTTACTTTTGACTTCGATCAAAGCGTTCAATTAGCAAAAATATTTTTGAACTCAGAAATTGCTAGCATGCTTTAACCCTCGTTCCGGCGGAAGCCGGTCTGTCTTTCCTCGGCCGGGCGCTGGTACGGGTTGGGTAGTATCAAACAAGCAGCTGGGTCTGCGGAACATTCAGGAGGCACCTGTACTGGTGTACGCTCTGGTTGCTCCCTGGATGTATTGCAGGCCCTGCCATCCACTGGGGACTGTCCGGCTCGTGCCGGTGCCTGGTATGGGGGGGAACTGATCTACTCTTGCCGGGAGTAGGGTTAACCCACTCACCCCCCCTCCCCTCCTATCTTTTTCTTTTGTTTATAAACTTCAATTTTGTTTTAGTTTCAACGTCTTATCATCTTTGGTGTAAAAGACGATAATAAATCAACCAACCATTCTGATTCTGATTCTCTGTCTATTCCATTAACTTTCTCCTTCCTATCGGTTTTGTTTTCCTATGTTCTCCTTATGCGCAATACCTGCGCGTTATTATAGTTGAGACTTTGATTTATGTCTTTGTAAAACTGTTTTAAGGGTTGTATTCCTTGATGGATGACTGATGGTCGTGGTGCAGCTATGATCGCTGAAGGTTCACTGGACCCAATAAACAAGAAATCAAATCAAATCAAACCTGCACGTTAGAACGGGACATCGACATCATCATCATCATCATCATCATCATCATCATCATCATCATCATCATCATCATCATCATCATCATCATCTTGGAGTGGTCTGAGAGTTGTCGGTTTGGGATTGGGGGGTGGGATGGAATGGGATGGGAGAGTGTTGGAGGTATTATTTGGCATTTTGGTTTTTATTCCCTTACTTATCAAACATGTGTGCATTTGTTTCCGTTCTCTTATCTGCTTCCGGTAAAGATTTTGTAATACCTCATTTGGCTTGCAACTCCCGAGGCATCTATTTAGCAAAATACATGTATAGAGAATATTATAATCTGATGTGTTGTTATTTTCTTCAGTTTTGTTTTAAACTTAATTGTAGAGGCTGTGGCCCTGATTAGTTTTCTTTTCTTTGTCTGTTGCAGATAATTATTTTCGTTTCTTTTCTTTCTTGTTTTTATTTCGTTTGGTGTAAGATGGCGCTGGTCTATGCCGACAAGGTGTTGGCAGTGTGTGTGTGTGTGTGTGTGTGTGTGTGTGTGTGTGTGCTGTGTGTTTTTAATCGGGTTGTTCCTATTTATGTGCTTATAAAGCTATGTAATGTTTAAACAATAGTAAACATTTAAGACAAATCTTATTTTATATTACTAGTGTGTATTAATAAATGATAACAAAAACGTATTTTTAACATTCTAATTTCTCTGTGTTGTTTGTTTTTTTGTCACAGGTATCTCCTAGGCCCTGTGGATATTACCCGGATAGTTTGCATTTGCACTGAAGGATACAAAAGGAAATTTCCATAAGGTAATGTGTCATTAATCTAATCAAGGCATTATGCAAAACATCGCCGTTCTCTATTATAGGACTCCATTAACATAAACTCTTGCTTCTTTCTTCTATTACTTTTTTTTTGGGAGGGAATCGTTCCTCCGAATTTTTATTCGCGAGTTTCCTAAGACAATATTCTTATTAAATAGCACGCCGACTGAACTCCCTCAGAAACCTCCAGTTTAACTTGATCTTCTATTATTCACCGTGGGTTCACAGAAAGGTGTGCTTTTTTTTCTTTTTTAACGTTGACATAGAAGAATTATTATGACTTTCGGCGACCTCATTGTAAGTAAGAAAAGTGGTCGTCTCTTTAAACAGAAAGGTGAAACGGCAACTAGTAAATGAGGTGACAGGTCCTCTACCTTGTCCATTAGTTGTCTTAAGGTTAAGAGACATGTAGAGCAAGCAATTCGCCTCTCTTTCTATCTCTGTCTGTCTGTATGTCTCTTTCTGACTCTATTTCTGTCTCTGTCTGTCTCTCCTTCTGTCTCTCTTTCTCTTTCTCTCCCTCCCCTGCAGTTGTTGTCACATATGTGGATGGTGGTTGCGGTTATGTTAGTGATGTGGATACAAGATTGTTTTTGCTTGGTGTTAATGACAGTTGTGTTGGGAGGAGAAGAGATATGTTAGGACAAGTAGACTAATTGCTGCTGTTTGTAGTTGTGATGGCGGAGGGATTAATGGATTGTGTTAATGTTGGTGGTGGTGGTAGTAGCACATGTAGGACAAGTATTCTTGCTGATTGTGGTAAAAATGTGGTATTAATGTTGATGATGGTTTGAGTTTTGATGGAAGGGTGGCTAAAATATTGTTATTGTGGTTGTTGTTGTTGGTAGTGGTGGTGGTGGTGTTGTTGGTGGTGGTGTTGATGTATATCTGCTGTTGCTGGTAGTGCCGGTGGTGGTAATACTTGTAGGATAAGCATTGTTCTTGATGATGGTGGTTTTAGTTTTTCATGGTGGATGTGCATAAAAAAGTATGTGTGGCAGTGTGGATGGTGGCTGTTGAGAAGGTCAGTAGCTGTCATGACAGTCTAGTGTTTTAAATGGTAGTTGGTTTTTTTTATAGTAAAGTTGTACATAGGAAATGTTTTAAATTATGTGTATGTTGGTTGTATTGCTAGGTAGCAATATAGCAGGAACATTCTAGTTGTCTTTGTTGGTGGTGCTTGTACTAGTGTTTATAACTCAGATCTTTTGTTAAGGATTGTAATGCAACTTTTTACGATGCTTCTCACATACATATATATTCACCCAGATTTTTAAAACAAATCGTGATTGTAGGGCTTGTAACTTTTGACTGACGAAGCGTTTTACCGAAATACATGTAAACAAAATCTTTGCTATCTGTTGTCTTGTAGTAAAAAAAAAAACAACACGGTTTTTTACTGGTCTTCATGATAGTATTTCAGATTTATTCAGACGTCAAATGATCCAATAGCTCATCTTGTCTTAAGGTCTGTGAATCTTTGCAAATTCAATAGACTGTAACATGGTTATGAAATGATAATACGATTTTATATTGTCTGAAGTTCTTATCCTATCCTGTTCCGTAACTTGGAGTCCGTTGGGGCACCACAAGTGTTCGTTTAACCAGAGTATTCCATCTTTCTCTGTCCTCAGCAACTCTCATGGCCTCGCTCAGTGTCAAGCCAGTTCATTCTTGAATGTTATCCTCGCACCTATTTTTCTGTCTCCCCCTTCTTCTGCCTCCTTGCAGGATGGCCTATTGCTCTGGTGACGTGGCCATACCATCGAAGTTTTCATTTCTTCACCACTTCGAGCATGTCATCATTATGGCTTATGGCTTGTGTGATGGTCTGTCGGACTTCGTCGTTAGTGATGTGCTGGGTATAGGAAATGCCCAGAAGTCTTCTGTAGCACCTCACCTCCATGCTTGGTATTCTTCGTTGTAGGTCTACTGTGAGGGTCCATGTTTTGCAAACGCATATGAAGATGGAGATGACAAACGAGCGAATCAGCCTTGCCTTGGAGTGTAGACTGATGGTCCTGTCTTTCCAAATGGGCTTCCACCTTGTCAGGGCAATAGTTGTTTGTGCGATCCTGGAGAAGACTTTCTGTCGGGACCCACTGTCTGATACAATGGCTCCTAAATATTTGAAGCTATGCACTGTGTTAAGGGATTGGCCTTGGACTTTGATGTCCGTTGTGTTGATGCCATTGGTGTTGTTGGTCATAATTTTGGTCTTCTCTGCACTTATTTTCATTCTATAAGCTCTGGAGGTGGTGTCAAGCCTCTGTACCAACTGTTCAAGTTCTTGTTCCTCTCCAGCCAATCCATCAATGTCATCCGCAAAACGGAGGTTAGAGATTACTATATGCTGACTGTGTCTTCGTGATCTTACAGGGCATGTGACATGATGCGCTCTAGGAAGATGTTGAAGAGTGTTGGAGATAGTAGGCACCCTTGATGCACGCCGATTGCTGTTCTGAATCAGTTCCCGATGGCGCTGATGTGGAGGACTGAAATGGTAGCCTTGTAATAAGGCTTTTGACGACTTCAATAATTTTAGGGCTGATATACACTCTCATGGTTGCCCCAGAGCTCCATGCCAGACTCGGTTAAACGCTTTCTGGAAGTCTACAAACATATGATACAGATTTTGTTGGTGCTGTATGTATTTCTCACAGATTATTCTGAGGTTGAAATCTGTTCAGTTGTACTTCGCCCTGCCCTGAATCCTGCTTGTTCTTCAGCTATTGTTTGTTCATCTTGGGGTTTCAACCTGTTGAGTATTAATTTTGGGAAGCCCTTGCTGGGATGGCTGATGAGGATGATGGTTCGGTAATTTTCACACTCCTGAAGTTTACTTTTTTGGGAAGAGTGATGATAAGCGACTGGGTCCATGGCGTAGGCCACTCCCCCACTCTGCTAGATCTTGTTACAGATAATGGTGGGGGCCTCACTCATCGCTTCTCCTCCTGCTTGAAGCAACATTGCGGGTTTTTTGTCCATTCCCGCTGAATTTCCCTTCTTCAGCGATTGCACTGCTGCCTCAAGTTCTTCTCGAAGAATTGGGAGGATTTCTTCTTCTTCTCTGTTCTGGGGACTTGCTAGAACTGATGGGTCTCTGTTTGGTGTGTGGTTGTAAAGGTCAGAGCAGTACTCTGTCCATCTATCTGAAGTTCACTTTGATGTTAATTGGCAATATATCGCCGCCATAGAATATGTACTAATACCTCTACGTTTAATGCACTGAAAAGAAATCATTCAAAGTGTCGTTCTTTCTGTAAATTTATATAAATTATCGTAATTTTTTTTCAATATCAAGTACTCACAAAATGCCTTATAATTTAAAACATATATTTGAGGAGTTTCCAGTTCATACAACTGCAGGTAGCCTTTGTATTTTTAAATGCTCTATGCATAATTTCACAAATAAGATTGATTTTATTAAGATATTTTTTGTGGCTCAAGATAGTTTTCTATGGTTATGGATCCCAACAGTTGCATTTGTATAAAAGTAAATTAATAATACAATTGCAGGCAGATTTGAAGGTCGTTGATACTCTGTATGCAACAGCCCAGTACAAGATGGAATCCAGATTTTAGGTACCCTGATACTTAAGATTGCTAGCGTTATTGGTTTCAGCAGCCCAGTGTGAGGAGTAGGCTAATCGTATATTATGGCCTAGGCCGTTCTGTCGCATGTCTCCCAGATTTCGTTGGGGAGACCCATCTTTCTGTTAAGTGCGCCGAATCCATATTGACTAGATGACCCCCACTTAGTCAGACTAGGCCAATTTCATTCCCTCGACGTTCTTCTTCTTTTTCTGGGAGTCTCATTTAATATTGTTTGATTGTTTTGTATTTAATTCTTGTTCCTGTTCTTGTTCTTCTTCTTGTTCTTGTTCCTGTTCTTGTTCTTGTTCTTCTTGTTCTTCTTCTTGTTCTTCTTCTTGTTCTTCTTCTTGTTCTTCTTCTTCTTCTTCTTCTTCTTCTTCTTCTTCTTCTTCTTCTTCTTCTTCTTCTTCTTCTTCTTTTTCTTCTTCTTCTTCTTTTTTCTTCTTCTTCAGTATTGAACTATGTATATACGACAGATACATATAAACTCATTATTTAATGAGACAAAGTCTGAAGATTTTCAAGATTTTCCATTGTAGACCTAAAGATTTACATAAAGCAAAGTACGGTGGCATTTCTCTACTTCAGAATTCTTGTTGTTGGAATTAACAGAAACGGTGTAATGGTAAACCTCGCACCCCTGCTGCTTATTTCACCATTGCCGTTTGAAATCAGTTTGAAGCAGAACAAATGGCAATATAGCTTTAATTAAGAGTTTATTTGGTAACTCAAATTGACAAAGGTCAAACCAAGTATCTTTGGGTTTTTTGCTAAATTCATCAGATGCTGTAGTGTCGTTGGGTAATGTCTAAATCTGTCCAGAGATGACTTAATCGGTCAAATTGCAGATTGATCGAGTATTTTATTGAAATAAATAACACAATGTCTCTAGTTGAACAACACGATTTTTGACATTGTTTGAATCTACCTAGTACCTACCAAGAACAACTGGACAGCATGTGACTGAACTAAAGTATGATCACACCAACGACTTCCGATAAATGCTAAACCTACTATATCCTAGTACTAAACGAAGGCGGTTTTTGGATAATTTGGTGACTGGTCGATAAGATCAATGAAGCCACTAATGACCTCGGACTCTGGGGTCCCATCGCTATCTATGGCTAAAGAGTGACCATCCAACGAGAATGCCGTCGGTTGAGTAGCTGAATGTTTGTTCTGACCGCTGGGTTAAGCCTTCAGGTAGTATGAAATACTTTCTCTCGTAAAATATTGTCCCATCGACGGTGGGCTTTTGTTCTGTTCGTTTCTACTAGAAACTTGTTTGTAGCACCATAGTGTAACTAAACTAGAAAATGTAACGCAAGTAGTTGACTGAAATACTATTTCTTGCCATAAAATAATGTTTTCCTTACAATTCCGTTCTGTAAAATACTGTCTCTTCCAATATAGAGAAAAGTATCCCCTAAGGATTATCGATTTTGCAAGATTCCCCTCCCCCGCTAACGTTAGTGACTGAATCCCTTTGAAAACCAGCGTCGGAAACTGTGTGTCAAAGCTACAACAGATTTTATACCCAGTTTTCTTACGGGGTTGTTAATCACCTATATCCTATGCCGAAGGTCGTGGGTTCGATTCCCGCAAGAAGCGAACTTACGGGCCTTAAGCACGAGGCTATTTTGCTTTTAGGTTGCTGATCCTGCGATCATATTTTCACCAGCGAAATATTTTTTGACAACAAATGGTGCGACAATAAAAAACAGTGTTACACCAACATTATTATAGCGATAGTATTTTAATAGAATTTGAATTTCCTACTGTATATCTCTTCGCATGAGCTTGACAAAAGAATAGTTACCTGACACTCGTGACTTGTAGGGCTTGCATTAGTTGTCCCGTTTCTGCTTATTAGCCTTGTGGGCTGCATCTTGTCTAGTACAACACTTTCTTTTAAAGCCGGACCTACACTGTTCTTTATCCGGGCAATGCGAGCATGCTGTTTTGTGGCGTAATACCTCGACGTAAAAGTAAAACTGTTCACATTGTTCACTTGCCAGCTCAAAGAGCTTCTCACAACTAAGAATGAAACCCAACTCCTTCACCACTGATCTGGTATGTCTTATAAGTTCAGGTCGATAAGTTAAGGGCTTGTGAAGGTATTGGCGTTCAATGGTCTCGTAACTACTATTGGACTCGAAAATAAAACCCTGCCGTCGCCTTTGTGCAGGTTCCGGAGCTTGCGTTATTTCCGTTTATTAACGGGTTGGAATAGGAAAGCGAAGCAGGACTGCGAATATTTCTGGCCTTGTTGCATAAAGAAGAAGAAGAAGGGAAAGAAGAAGAAGAAGAAGAAGAAGAAGAAGAAGAAGAAGAAGAAGAAGAAGAAGAAGAAGAAGAAGAAGAAGAAGAAGAGGAAGAAGAAGAAGAAGAAGAAGAAGAAAGAGGAGGAGGAGAAAGGGAAGAGAAGGACGACAGAACAGAGCATAACGACTTATTAGTTATCCAAACAGGTCAACCGAAAAGTGAGTGATAAACGTGGGACAGATGTCCACGACGTACACAGGCAACAGATGTCCACGACGTACACAGGCGACAGATGTCCACGACGTACACAGGCGACCAACCGGCGACCAAACTTACGTAAATGTAATTGGCCTGTCGTCTTTCAGCAGATCTATGTATGACGGTTGACTGTGAGATTTACTAACTACGCAGTAGTAAATCACTAGCAACTACCAAAAGTTTGTTTAAAAAACACAAGTATGCCTATATCACTAGCAACAACCAAAGGTTTGTTTAAAACACAAGTATGCCTAATACAGCTATAGGTGTCTCGCTCAAAGATATGGTACTTGGATGTAATCCTTATCATAAGCTAACCTCTGGGGAATGAAGGGATTATAGAAAAGATCTATCTCCTCTTCTCTGCTGCCAATAGTTTGCATTTGCGGATGTGTGCCATAGATACAGATGGCTATTGCACTATGTTCTCATCTTGTCAGGGTATCAGCTGGGCTTGTTGAAAATTGACTGATTTATTGAAAATCATAAGAAGACGCCTGAATGAAGTCCCAGTAAAAGCACCTTCACTGCGAAAAATGTATCCGCAATATGGCACACCAGCTCAATGCCTATGTGAGCAGCACTGTTTAGTGCTTCTACATTTTGCTAGCTGCGGGCTATTTATAGCTTGCCTGCACCCTCCCTTCCAGTGAAAGGAAAGGAAAGGAAGCATCGGCGAAGTTATTTATAGCTAGACTGGCTGACCTAACCTCAAAACTAAAAAGCTTTGGTTGAGTCGCTGTGCGGCAACCGAAATGCGTTTTCTAAACGTTTATTGACGCTACCGTTAAAACCAATACGTGTCACGTCCTCAAAGTTCCGGGTGTCTTACTTTTGCCGGGCGCCTTTGCGCATGCGCCAGGTCAAGTCGGGCTGGCTTTTTCTCGATGTTCTTAGGCGTCGTAACCTATACCACCTACCCTAACCCTAACCCTAACTCTCACCCTAACCCTAACTCTAATCCTTTTTAAGACTACGATAGCACTGTGCGCATGCGTCGAATTTTGTAATGCGTCGACCAATCAGAATGCTCCCAGTCGCTCCCAGCCCAACTAAGATACTAGGAACTTTGACGATGTCACACCGGGTGATGGCTTCCTGAAGTGCAGTCGAAGCAATAGAACCAACCGCCGTAGCTCAGTGATAAAGCGTTCGCCTGGAACACTGATGAACAGGGTTCGAATCTCAAGGTGGGCAAGATAAAAATGTTTGTGTTGCACTTTTTTTAAAGCAGTGGGAATGCTCTGGCGTTTCAATGTTGATTTAACTCCCTAAACTCCTTCACATGGATAGTTATCCGAGTCTGCCGTCTTGCCAATGGTTTAGTATAGACGTTACATTTCAAAGTTCATTCAGTCGATGGCAGCGTTTACTTCGATCGTATATTTGATTGTATCCCTCTGTCTCCTTTTCTCCCTCTCTTTCTTTATCTTTCTATCTATTTAACAATTTAACTAGATAGAAAGACAAAGAAAGAGAGGGAGCCGGAGATGAGATAAGCATCGGCCTCATTAAGCTGGCCTAGTGAAAAGGAAGATCCCAATTGAACGACCAAAAGGTTACGTGGACACTTGTATCGATTTATCTTAGTGTCGATTTAGAGAGAGAGAGAGAGAGAGGGGGGGGAGTAAGAGGGGGGAGGGGGGTGGGGGGGATTATTGGATTCGAAAGTCAAAATCCCAGTGACGTGTGCAAATGTAACAACCTTAGCAAGGAGAGCATGACGAGGGCATTCTTCCATTCGATCTCAAAAAGGGCAAAGGTCAAGACGATGAGTCGACGTTGATTACTAGCAATGAGAAGGGACATGAAAAAAAGAAGAAGAATGAAGATGATGATGATAAGAAGTATGAGAAGAAGAAGAACAAAAAAAGAAGAAGAACAACAACAAAAAGAAGAACAAAAAGAACAAGAAGAAGCATTTATTCAGCCAAATGACAACATATATTGCATAATTATGGAAATTACCCCGATATTTTTTGTTTTTGTTTTTTTTATAAAAAAAAAACAGTCATACGCACACATCCACAACCCACACAACACCTTTTAAGACTACAATTTAACAAATTGTGCAGACTTCGTTGAAACATTGAACGCAATCATACTGAACATAGATGAAATCAGAAATAGACAGTTGTATATACTAAAGAAAGAAGGGAAGGATGAAATAGAGAAGGAGGCGAAGAAGAAGAAGAAGAAGAAGAAGAAGAAGAAGAAGAAGAAGAAGAAGAAGAAGAAGAAGCGATAATGACAACAATAACATGTAGGCGGAACGAGACAGGACTGAACGGATTGTTGAGCAAGAAGAACAAGAAGGAGAAGAAGAAGAACAAGAACAAGAACAAGAAGCACTAATGATGTAAACAAAAAATAATTATAGATAGCTAACATATATAAATGTCGATGAGCTTTGGTCTCACGAAATAATTTGTACTCGTATGTTGCAAATCTTCATTGTGAAGAGCAGTGCATTTTTCTACAGTTTGTAGTCACAGTCAGTAGTTGCAAAAGATACAGCGAGCCTTGCAGAAATTATCTAATACAACACATACAGGCTTACGACTGCCACAAGACAAGTTGCAACCAAGACAGGTGGAATGACAACCATGTTCACGACATATCGGAAGTGGCAAACTGCGCCTTCTTTATGGTGTCACATGGTCTACTACGTCACAGCTGCCAGAGGTTTCAGTTGAGATATTAAGATGTATGTAGTGCACTGTCGACTGGAGTGCATTACCGGTAATTTGCAAGGGGATTTTACAGACTTGATATGTCTCTTCAAAGGCCACAGCGCTCTTAAGTTTGTCTAGCCTGGCCATTCCCTGTGCGGGTTGTTTTTCTTTTGTTGATTGTGCTTTCCGTCAGCGTCTACTTTGGGTTTACGCTGGATGTAATTACACCTGTCTGGCTTGTATGAGATTCCATATGATTATCTATCTATTTCTCTGCCTCCCTGTCCGACCGTCTGTGTCTCTGTCTGAGTCTGTGTCGGTCGGTCTGTTTATCTCTGCCTCTCTTCTTCTTCTTCTTCTTCTTCTTCTTCTTCTTCTTCTTCTTCTTCTTCTTCTTCTTCTTCTTCTTCTTCTTCTTCTTCTTCTTATTCCTCTTCTTCTAACTTTTCTTCTGTGGATAAGTTTATTACTTCAACGAACTACTAACTTTGTGCATGCGAGAACTGGGTAGCCGGAGTCTTGATTAGCTTCGTCAGCCGGTTAGCGCACTAACATATCAGATAGTTAACGTTTGTCTTTGAAAGTTTTGTTGACCTAACCTTGAACTCGTTTTGCTGGTGAAAGGCTGGTAATAATCATTAAGGCGGATTGATTGCCCTTCGCTTCAAGACTTGTCATATTTTACGACAGTTAACTTAAAGGCCAATTACTTTGGAAACTTTAGGACCAGGGCTGTCATTGTCGTTAAGGACGTTACTACTATGTCCGTATGTTCACTCGTATGCAGATTGTTGATAACAACACTTGCGAACAGTTCATGTGGCAGTGACTGTGTAAGGGGAAAACATGGTTTACAGTTTTATATATTGCGTGAGAGTTAAGAGGAATCATCATGGGGCCACCTTAATATGTTGTTACACTCGTTGTTGGTTTTTATCAGTAGTTGATTCAGCCCCGATGCTTGAATCCTGATAAGTGTAACTCAGATTCGTTTATCCACGCAACCTGTTCACTCAGCAACAAGGCAGGAGTGGTATGAAGTTTTCCAACTGTATTCAGCATACATCAACAACTGCATACAATCGCTCAATCGCTTTTTCCACTTTTTCACAACCCTTTCCGGACACAGTGCATCAATTATATAGTTTTTCTATACTCTAGAGAACGTTCGAACATTCCAGCGTGATGTAATTACAGCCAATCAGAATAAATTCGTCATCACTGTCTTACGGCATACAACTTTCTTTAGGGTCCAAGAATTTCTTAGCTACCAATAGATCTATCTAGACGCTTCGATCGATAATGAACAAGCAATCCTAGAAAATTCTTTAATAATATCGACCAACGAAAATTATCAACATTATACCAAGCTTCTTCTAACAACAACGCAAAATCAAATCAAAGGTAAATACACTCTGTTATTGAATGCTTTGCAAAACAAAACGACCGGATCTATCATGCGCGTCTCACACGAACTATCGTGGGCGTCGCAAACGTAACATAATTATGTATAGGGGTGATTCAGGACACATTCTTGTGCCTGATGGTCCAAACATGCATCCAAACCCTTCACCCATCTTTCTTTTATTCTTTTCGTTTAGGTTAATTCTTCCCTTTTTTTAATCGTCTTTAAAGCTATTATATTGATTTATGTCTTTATTTTTTAATTGTAATTATCGATGTTTAAATTGTATTTATTTATTTATTTATTTATTTATTATTTTACAATCGGACGACTCCAAACTCGATCACTTCTTCCTTGAATATGAAGGGAGAAGCTCTGATTGACGGGAAATAACTATAAGCCACCCAGAAAGAGATGCAGACGACGCTAATCGAAGATTACGGATGGCATTGACAGTTGCTTGCGACCTTTTTCCTCCTTTGTTCAGGTTTCCTCGGTATAATGCAATTTGTTTGCCAATACAGCTTTTTGTTTAGATATGCTTTTTTCCCCTCCTATAAGTTTTCCCGGAGTCACTTTTGTTTCTTTTTTTTTTTTTTTTTTACTAAACTGACTAGAGCCTTTCTGTAACTATTGTTCTATTTCTCTTAATTTTCATCTTTTCGAGGACATTTTCTTATCTTCTATTTGACTCACACACACACACACACCAACACACACACACACACAAACACACACGCACAATGTAGACATTTTATATGTATGTTTTTTGTTGATATTTTATAATGATATTTATATTCTATTTTGTTTTTGTAAACGGGGGTTCGATAAATTAGAGTACAGCCTCAACGTCCCTTGCATAGGACGCCTTTATTGTAAAGTGACCGGCTGGTGGAGTGCCTTCAGTGTTACCATTAGGGTTTTTTCAGCAGAACTTTTATACGGATCAGGAATGAATCCTTTTTCAACCAAGTTGTGGTCCTGATTTTGTAGTCTTGATTCGGCTCTTTGCAGTCGACTGAACCATGTAAGCAATTAATAACTAACTAACACACACGCGCGCGCGCGAATGCATTGTACATTACAACAAAAAATCATCTAGTTGAACATATTTTTAATGTGAATTCCTCTCTCTCTCTCTTCAATAGAGATCCCCAGCATAGTGAGTAATAGTTATTATTGCGCATACTTAAACCCCCTTCATTCAAGAGGATCTGACAGTTTCACCCTCATTAGTATCTGTACTACAAGATCGCCAACCTAGTAAAGAGTTACTGCACATAACGGAAAGAACAACTTAGTCATAAAAAAAGCCTCCCACATAAAAGAGTCTGTGCTTACCCTCCTTAGTTAAGAGGGTCAGACTATTTGCCTTGGTGGTACGCACTCACACTCCTCCGCCGAGTGCACCGTCATATTTACCTGCCTGTCTACCTCGTGGCACGCAAGCTTTAATGTACTGTACTGCGGCGACATGTACACCTATGTACACAACTCATCTGTAGGTATTGCTACACGTCGCATTTCACAGGTAAGTAACTAAGGCTGTAGGTTTTTACGTACGCTTTTATGTTATGTTTTTTTTTTTTTTTTTTTTTTTTAAAATCAGTTTATAGTCCCCTCTCTTTCCAATAAGGATTTTCAGAGAGGAGACTACTGTGTGTTATGTTTACCGTTACCAAACCATTATATACACTGCCGTTTCCTACCTCTTATTTGGATGGAAGTTATTTTCATGTCCGCCCCCATTACGTGTATGACACTGTTCCTGAACACTTATTTTTGTATCGTATTTGTTCCAGTGATATTATACCTATGATATAAGTATACAACATAACTACTATAGCTACAATGTAGGTATGTATGGATTTGTTTTGGCCAAGCAGGCCAAGTTCGGGGTGCTTTCTCAGCGAAAGCGCGGCAGCCGTATAGCAGCGCCGTCCAGAGATATTCTCTTGTCCAGTTAAACTTGGCACATGCCTCCGTTAAATTATAGCCATCCTCCCGCTTCCAGCACCTACGTGAACAATCCATCGTCATCGGCAATACCGAGCGTGGTGGCCAAGTGGTCTAAGGCGGGACGAACTTGCCTTTGTACACAGGCCAGAAACCAATGGCGCACGATAGGTGTGGGATCGATCCAGCATCTGGGCGTTATATTTTTTCCGAATATTATTTATTTTCACAACGTCTAGGGGGTTTTCTCCGGGTACTTAGGTTTGCTCCCTCAGCAAAATTTCAAAAACACAACTAATTTTAGGTTGGGTTTGGGCGCCCCACAGGCTGCGACTACGCCTTCCCCAGGGGAGGCGGCTTAGAATTTCCTAATAAAAAGGGACATTACATGGTTACAAAAAAAAAGTCACATTTGTGAGATATCGCACTGCACTCTACACCTGACACCACAGTCGTGGGAGTATGAGGAGGAGGGGGGCGGAAAGGGGACGAAAAAGTTCACAGTGAGTTATTTTGCTTCGTCTGTCTAGAAAGATAATGAAAAAAACAACAACACCACAACACATAAAAACACACACACACAGCCAACACGCACACACACATACGCACACACACATACACGCACGCGTTCACACACACACACAGACATGAAAAGGAAATAAGCTTACTTATTTTAGGTTTTTTCCACTTGAGCTCTCCACTTTCCCATTTTCCCTCTCCCTCTCGCCATCACCCCCCCCCTCCTTTTTCTAATATGTTGTGCGACGGCGTAGAGCCAAATTTCCATGTATATGTGGTGTGTGTGTGTGTGTGTGTGTGTGCGTGTGTGTGTGTATTTGTGTGTGTTTTAAATAGACAATAGAATTGTATTGTATTGTATTGTATTGTATTGTATTGTATTGTACTGACTACATTATAGTGTGTTGTGTAGGTTATAACATTAAATGAATTATTTTTAATTTGCGCATGCGCACTTATCAGCTCGAAGAGCTCAATAAGGCGCTGGCCGAAAAAAATATCCAACTCAAGGCCCAAGAGGCAAACTTGAAACATCAAGCAGCACTGTTAAGCACATTCGACAACTGCGTTTTTATTGGATTTATTTATTTATTTTATTTATTTAATCAGTTTATAGTCCCCTCTCTTCCCGTAAGGATTTTCAGAGAACAGACTCTCTTTTTATTGGAGCCGGTCACGTAAATACTCTTTTTTTTCTTTGACAGAGTGACCGGGTTCCTTAAGATGCCGCTTGAGGCGACACGGATGGATTCGGGCACTTTCATTTTTCACCTCGGTGATAATAAAAGTTGTTACAAAAAATAAATAATAAAAATAAGTTACTATATAAATTAATAGCGCGCGTGTGTGTTGATGTGTGTATGTGTGTGTGTGTGGGCATATATCATCGTATCCTACATGTTGTAGAGATTTTAAACAAATATTATACTATCTTTAATTTTTTACTTGTATTTTTATTTTGTTTATTTTAGTGATCAAGTGCCTGTCATAGTTCCTTGTAGAATGTAATAAAGATTTGTTGAATTGAATTGAATTGAATTGAATGTCTCCTTGAGCTGCTGCGCCATAGAACCTCACGCCACACGCTACACTCCACACGCTTTACGCGTGAAGGGAAAAATGAACAGATATGGTTTCTCTTGGCGTGGGCCATACAACTTCACACACGCCACACGCTCAACGCTACACGCGTGAAGATAAAAGTGAGCATACCCACTTTTTTCGATGCGTGAAGTTCACGTTCTAGCTTACCAAAGTGGTCAGTAGACCATTTTTACCAGTACAGTTCACCTTGGGCCACCAGAAAGTAGACCTAACTGTAAAATGGATGACTATAGAGTAAACTTAATCGAGTTGGTCCGGGCAAGGCCCCTTCTCCAGGGTTCCAAGCGTGTCTGATTACAAAGATAAAGACCAGAAAGCACAAGGTTGGGACGATTTGAAAAAGCTTCTGAATACACCCAAAGGTAACTTTTGTACGATTTATTTATTTATTTACTGTAATTCATAGCACAGTCAACCAAAAGGTGGCAGTCTTTTCTCAGGGCTTGTACGTATAGCGAGTAGCGTGAAGTTTTATGGCCCAGAGCATGAAACATGTAGCGTGAAGCGTGTAGCGTGAAGTTCTATGCCCCAGCAGCCTTAACGCCTCTCTTCTATACAATTGAAAGGTTACTGAAAAACCTTTACCTTTGCAAAATGTACATAATTTATCTAGGAAAATCCGTATAAAACACGATTTTTTTTTTTGGGGGGGAGGGAGGGAAGGCATGGAGGATTAGCGGTCGGTTAGGGGTAGTGTCTAAGTTCTAATCAGAAAGACGGGTGTTCTATATCACACAAGTGTCTGCTGTTTCAAAGGCTTTTTTTTTCCCGATCGGACGTTATCTCTACTACTCTTGTTTCTATTCCATCTTGACTTTGTGCGTGTGTACAACATAATATCCAATAAAACTCCCACCTGTGTGCAATTTTATATTTTAATCATTATACGAAAACCGCTTTGAAACCACATCATATTAACAAGATATGTCTATAAAGGAAAGATATAACAGTCTAATATTTCTTTTTCGATTAATGCGATAGGTCGTACAAGAAAAAGATAACATTATCTAATATTTCTTTTCTCCGTGAATGAGGTATGTCTACACACAAACATAGTCTGATATTCGTTGTCTCCTAATCTCCGTGATCCTTCCGCTTTGTTTGTGTATATTGTATTACGTGAGGGTGCCGAGAGTTTCTGTATATATAGTATCCCCACTTTGTGGAAATTTAGTGCTTTAAATTACCACTGTTGCTGTCTTTCTCCTTGACTCTTTTTCGTTCTTACTCTGATCTTCTTCGCTAGACTAGTCTACATTTTGTTCTTCAAAACTCCCAAAACTCCTCATTTGTGTATGGGGTGTGTTGGGTCAGCTTGTGGATATTGGTCGCTTTCTGCCAAATGATAACTAGGGCTTTTTATGGTATTAATATTTACTGTAGCAATGTAGGCATTTCATATGTATTTGTTTTGTTAATGTTGTATAATGATGTTTATGTTTATATTCTATTTTGTTTTTGTAAACGGGGATTCGATAAATGAGAGTAAAGCCTCAGCGTCCCCTGCATGAGATGCCTTTATTGTAAAGTGACCGGTGGGTGGAGTTCCTTCAGTGCTACCATTAGGATTGTTGCAGTAGATCTTTTATACGGATCGGGAGTGAGTCCTCTTTCAACCAAGTTGTGGTCCTGATTCGGCTCTTTGCAGTCCGCTGAACCCTGTAAACACTGACTAACTAACTAACTAACTAACTAACTAAGGTGAAAAGACGAGATTTCAGTTTGAAAAGTAAAATCTGCTTTAAAGAGATAACACGTAGACTAACTTACGGGGCTGGAAAGGCTTTATTGTCCGTGTAAGTATTTACGTCAAAGGGATGATTTTCGAAAAGGTGCTAGAAATTAGCTTTCATCACTGCCTGCACTAACTTTTAGTTTTGGGGCCTTATGAATTCTCTCCATCTCTCTGTCTCTGCATCTCTTTCTGCCTATCACTCTCTCTGTCTGTCTGTCTCTCCCTTCCACTAACTGTTTATGCTTATGCATTATAATTTGTCTATGTCTGTCTCTCTTTCTTCACACCACTCATTCTCACTCACTCATCTCTCTCTCTCTGTCTCTTCTCTCTCTCTCTCTCTCTTTCTCTCTCAGAGGCTAGTTGTGTCAAATGTTATTTTGTAACGACACTTAACGCTTTCATTTTTATGTTTCTGCTCTTTTTTTTATTTGTGTTTTACCATAATTGTTCACTCCATAGGTACATTTATATGTTTCTGACGGACACTGGTCTTACTGTAGGCCTTCAAGCACAGCGTCTTACTTCGTAGATATTCTTACTGGTACTATACTAGCTGCAAAAACTTTGCGTATTCGTATCCAGTGTTGTAAACCAAGACCGAAAACCTAAAATATCAGAGAACCTAAATAATGGCCCGACACATATTGACTAGACTAACAAGATGATCTGCATGTCTGCAACTGTACACCATCCGTTGGGTACATGTTGTGAATATTCTTTGCCTGAACGGCTAGACTCGCCGGAGGAAAAGGAGGGAGTGGTGATGATGGGTGAGAGGGAGTGGGGAGGGGAGGGGGATGGAAATGGGACAACTACTGTCTGGCAGCTTATAAATCAAATCACAGACGACAGTGAGACACAATTGAGAAGTGGTCTCCTCCTCGTGTCACAGTGGATGGATCTACGGGTAGGAGGCGCAGGAGAAGGTCTGGAGGAGGAATAAAAGGAAGGAGGGGATGGGGTGCTTAAGAGGCAGTCAAACAGTAGCAGGTCTAGCATATATCAGCAGGAATTTATAAAAAAAAGGTTTTCAAAACCTTTACCTTATTTCCTCCAGTGTACACGTTGTCTAAATATTCTGTGACAAGTTTAGTATACCGTTAATTCTATGCAGTTCCTTTTCAGATTCAATATAAGCTTACAATATTATTCGCAGACATGTCGTAATAGTATACATTTACAATGTCTGCAAGGCATTAGCATGATAGCTACTACAACATTTCCTGTGCGTCCCTCATAAATCTTCGTTCTGATTGTTTTCACTCTTTCGATGGATTTTTCGCACGGACTAACGATAATTGCGCTCATGATCAGACGGGTGAGTGCTACATCTAAATATTTAAAACGCGCACACATACACACAAACAAACAAACAAAAAAACGCACACCAACACCAACACCAACACACACACACACACACACACACACCCACACACCCACACACACCCACACACACACACACAGAGCAAAGCACCCGTCCTCTTGTCTTGGGTGGCGCTGTTCTTCGACTGCAACCCGAATGTCACCTGTATTCGTGACCAATATTATCCAAGATCCCTCATCCAAACCCAAAATAAGTCGTCGTAAGATTAATACATAATTTTGTATGTAAATGTTATGACTACACTATATGACCTTGACGAGGTGTCGACAACACAGCAGAATTAACAGGGAAGTCTGTCCTGTAATTGTTCAAGATGAGTTTCTGGAGGTCCCATGCACCCGCACCACGCACAGTGTTGGAGCAATAAGTACAATAAATCTTGTGTCTTGTATCTTGTGTGCGTATATCTTGTATCTCTTTGGAGCAATAAGTACAATAAATCTTGTGTCTTGTATCTTGTGTGCGTATATCTTGTATCTCTTTCGCGGCTCTAGTCTGCTACAGTATATCCCTTCAATTCAAGTCAGTATCAGACGACGACACAATAGCTTACAGGAAGCGTAAAAGACAGACCTAGAACTAGAATCAAAGTGAATGCCAGGGATCTATCTGTCTATCTATCAAGATTTGCCGTATTCCTTAGCAGTCTCGGTGAACTACAGGCAGAGAGGTTCGGGCCCTCGAACTGCTAGCTGAGAGGATCCTCCGTTACTATTATCATCTCCGTATAGGACCAAGCAAGAGAGGATCTGAATAGTCCAAGCAAGCCTGCTGGATATGCAGTATAGCAGACTAGATCCGCACAGTTTCTGATACTCGAGTTAGGAAAGCAGCTTTTTGAGAGGTGAAGTGGGGGTAGGGGGGAAAGGGGAGGGGGAGGTACGACTCTAAAACGGATTTTCTTATTCTTGGTATTTGGTAGTGGGGTTCTCCACTCTTGTAGTGGACCAAGACATCCTGCACACGAGTCTCTCAGTTCTAGCTGTGCTTCCTCTAGAAGTAGAAGCAGAAAGCTTTTTGTCGAGCTCTGTATAATCTGAATGGAGTCAAGCCTGCTAAGTAACAGTGTGTTAATGCTGACGCGACCGTGTTCCTATTACTGTGTTGCTGTTTGTTTATATATTTCTCACGGCATGTTTATCTCTTTCTCACACCATATTTTCTGTCCATTTTATGACGTCAGCATGTTTCGAACTACTTTATTTTTTTCATCTCTCTGTGTTTTTCAATGGGGCTTTCTGTTGTATTATTATTTAACAATTTAGGTATTTCATATGTATGTGTTGTGTTAATGTTTTATAATGATATTTATATTCTAGTTTGTTTTTGTAAACGGGGGTTCGATAAATTACAGTAAAGCCTCAGCGTCCCTGCACGGGATACCTTTATTGTAAAGTTACTATTTGGGTTGTTTCAGCAGATACGGATCGCGAGTGAGTCCTCTTTCAGCCAAGTAGTTGCCCTCATTCGGTTCTTTGGAGTCCACTGGATCCTATAAACAATGACTAACTAACTATCTCAGTCTGTCTCTCTCTCTCTCTCTCTCTCTCTCTCTCTCTCTCTCTCTCTCTCTCTCTCTCTCACACACACACACACACACACTCTCTCTCTTCTGACCCCACCCACGTTTCATAATCTCTGTATATAAACGCACAGGCCTACACCAATAAAGGAAGCTACACGTTCCTGAAAGTCCCTTTAAAGCCCTGATCACACATTTCAACACGACGTGTTGTTTGTTTTTTTCTCCTTTCTCCTGCGGAAAACCTCCGTAAGTATCTGTGTGTGTGTGTGTGTGTGTGTGTGTGTTTTTTTTGGGGGAGCAACAAATACGGACAGAGCGTTTTGTCCCCTTGTCCTTTGTATTGACTAAAAGATTCTCCGTCTTTTTTTTTTTTTTGAGAGAGAGAGAGAGAGAGAGAGAGTAAGTGTTGATGAAGTTGGGAGGGGGTGAGAGAGAAAGAATGTGGGATGAAGATAAGAGAGAGAAAAAGAGAAAGAGAGAGTCGCCGTGGAAAATGAATTCTGACGTTTCTTAGGGCGTTCGTGTAGGTGTGTGTGCGTGTGTAGGTGGGTGTGTGTGTGTGTGTGTGTGTGTGTGTGTGTGGAAGGGGGATGGTTGATGTAGAGGCTAATTACTTCATATTACAGGGTTGTTTAAAATTATTTGACTTAATGGAACAAAAAAGACTTCGTGAACTTTTGTTTCTAAAATTAATGTAATGTTTAAAATCAGAGAAAGGAAAAAAAATGCTTTGAACAAATCATACTTTGGCTTTAGTTTATTTTTCCCGGTAGAACAATACTCATTGTGATTTTTAAAAAGGTATTTTACGTATGAATTATGTATGATCTTTTGGTCCCTATTTAAGAAAGGTCGCACTAGTGCAGAACGTTTCCATCTAGATATAAATCCAGTTTTTTTCTTCGATGATTATCACTTCGACAGCTTTTCAAAAGCTGCGTGAGAACGTAGAACGTTCTTCCCCCCTCCGCCTCACGCTATCCCCTGCACCAGCGGAGCTTGCTGCAAGCATCTTTCCGAAGTTATTGTGCACTAAGATAGCCTCCAAAGGAAAAGTGAAGAAGTTATGCGTAGATCAGTCTTATGTAAACAGTAAACAATAAACAGTAAACAGTTAACTTTATTGTCCAAATCTTCACAAAATGGAAAAATGGCTTCCAGCGCCCAAGAAACAACAGAAAGACAAGAGTGAAAAATGCCGTCACCCCCCCCCCCCCCCCCACACACACACACACACAAAACACACCACACACACACACACACACACACACACACATCACAACATCCCCCAACACAACATCCACACAACTCAACATCCTTACACGTGAACGCAAGCACACGCCCACCCCTGCCACGCCACTCACACCCCTCCACACCGACACACCGCAAGGCACCCAAAGCCAATGCCTGCGCCTAAACTGAAACTTTTTTTTCCCACAAGGACGAAGTGCGCCATAGAATAAAGCGAAATGGGTTTATTTATTTATTATTATTAGATTTATTTTTTAATTAATTTATTATTTATTTATTTATTTATTTATTTTTTAATTTTTATTTATTTATTATTATTATTATTATTATTATTATTATTATTATTATTATTATTATTATTATTATTATTATTATTATTATTATTAATATTTTTATTATTATTATTATTATTATTATTATTATTATTATTATTATTATTATTATTATTATTATTTTTATTTTTTATTTTTTTTTGTTGGGGGGGGGGGGGGGGGTGGGTGTGAAAGGTTTTGTTTTCCTTTAAGCTTAATATTATGTGATTTATGTTTTCGATCGACGTAAAATTACGTACTACCTTAAAGTGAGTCTGAGACCATTTATTTTAAACAAATTATTATCATCATAGAAGACTTTATACAAGGAGACAAAAGTAATAAAGTTGTATTGTATTCTATTGATAAACTTTTTCTTCATTTCCTTCTTTTATTTCATGTCTTTTCCTATCCTATCCTATCCTGTCCCGTAACTCGGAGGTCGTAGGGGCACCACAGATGATCGTTTAACCAGCATACTCCATCTTTCTCTGTCCTCAGCAACCCTGATGGCTTCGCTCAGTGTCAAACCAGTCCATTCTCGAATGTTGTCCTCCCACCTCTTTTTCGGTCTCACTCTTCTTCTACTTCCTTGCACTGTGCCTTGCAGATTGGTCTTTGCTTTGTCTTTTCACCGAAGTTATTTTATTAGTCTAAAATTATTTAGGTAAAAAATGACATTTAATTAAAAAATAGAAGAATTTATTTGATTAGTCTCTGTCCCTTTGTCACTCTCTTTGTCTTGGAGGAGTAAAAAAAAAGTGGACACAGAGAGAGAGAGAGAGAGAGAGAGAGAGAGAGAGAGAGAGAGAGAGAGAGAGAGAGAGAGAGAATGAAAGCACCCAAATAAGGCTCTTGAAATTGGTAACTATTTCCATAAACACCAAAACAACTGTGTCTGTCTAGGTAAATAATTACCGTAAATTCGCTTTCTTATGCTGATGCTCGGATTTAAGCAAGGTCTGAGTCGAGTGTAATATTACGTTATTTGTTTCGAGCTGACAGGCAACTGATCTGACACGCAACTGATCTTAATATTAAGCTCATCTGATGTAGTTTTCGCTAGGCAGCCAGGAAGGCCCGACCACACTTGCATTACGTACTCGGCCCAACTTATATTACGCTTATGAATTCTTTACGTATTTACTTGCGTAGTGGCTAACGTAAAATTTCAAAAGAATAGCGCATGTGTGAGTGTGACTTTATGTCCCCGGACACGTAAGCATATAGGGGACGTAATAGAAGAAAAGTTGCGGTAAGACGTCAAGCGAAGGAGTTAGAGACGACTTGAAGACGGGTATCGCACCAGGCAGCTGCATAGTAAATAAGGAGTCAACAGAAGTAAAGAAGCCATGAAGAGGCAGAGCGCTCGAGGCGGTAACAAGGATGATAATGCAGACGCGCAGGCAGGATCTAGAGGAAGATAAGTCGCTCGATGAAGTGTGGCGATGAGCCCAAGAACCTTGCGATGAAGCCGTGTGAAGAGGGGGAAGGCTATCACTGAGAAGAACTGGCGATGCAGAGCGCCTCTAGTCCGGAGGCGCCACTCTCCACAGCTACTCCCGTGAAGCCCAGTGGTAGAGGAAGGTTCAGGGCTGCCAGGGATTGGAACGGCGACAGCAGAGCATCGATGCGTCTTTCATCGATAAGCAGTCGCCGCCCAGTCGATGGAGCCATAATGGTGAGAAGGCGAAAGTTGAAGTATGAGATGGAGTGTCGTTTTCTTATCTTCCACGGGTCGCCGTCGCAGTTTCGACTTTTGGACCCCTATGTCCCGAAGACAGAGTAGCGAGAAAACGGACAGTTCTCCATCTCAGCAGCTAAGGCGCCCGAGGGTCTGAACGTCTCCTAGGGCAGGTCTGCCACCAACTTGCTCGACTCGCTGCCACCGAGTGTTCGATGATGATTAAATGTTGTCTCAGCTACACACGCTTTGGCGGGCTAAGCTAAGGCAGTTGGATTCATTTGTTGCGTGTCAAACGTTGTTTCATACTAAAATAAAATCGTGAATGAGTATATTACGTCTTCGCGAAAAAGTGCCTTGTTGTATTGAAATTACACAGCTACACGCGTGTATGAATTCGAACCGGACCGTGATAAACATGGCGCCACTACCTCCGATCCGACCCATTGCATAAGCCGAAAAACGTAAGCCCACTGTTGCCTCTAAACTCATAAGGTGTGGCCATCCGTCAAAATTCCGGTCAGTTAAAAATCTTATAACCCAATGCATAAACCGTAATATGTAAGCCAACTGTGGCCACTACTTAAGGCCTGCCGAGTACAGAGCAATAAAATAGTATGATAGGAAATACCTAAGTTTGATTTTTTGCGCCTGGCTGGTGATCAGAGCGAATGCGTGTGCAGCATTATCAGACGTTTACTCTTTGGATTAATAGTAGAGTAAGTGGGGTTTTTGCTTTTCCTGCTGTTGCTGTTAGGTAGTGTGCGTGTGTGTGTTTTGTGGGTGTATGGGTGTGTATGGGTATGTTTACTCACAAAGGCGTACACCCATACGCATACACACAAATAGTTACTTACATACACATGTACATACAAACAGAAAGATAAGCTATAAGAGACAGAGGTTCCCCCGTGAGGGTGCCGGGGGTTTCAGAATAAATAGTATCCCCACTTTCTGGAAATTTAGTGCTTTAAATTCCCACTGTCGTTGTCTTTCTCCTTTGTTCTTTCTCATTCCTACTCTTTTCTATCAATCTACTATACTATCTTCTTCTTCGCTAGACCAGTCACATCTCTTTTCTTCTTGAAAACTCTTCTGGGACAAAACCCCTCATTTGTGTGTGAGGTCTGTTGGATCAGCTTGGGAATATTGGACGCTTTCTGCCAGGTGGTCACTGGGGCTTCCTATGATGTTTGGCAATGTAGGCATTTTATATGTATGTGCTTTGTTGATATTTTCTAATGATGTTTGTATTCTATTTTGTTTTTGTAAACGGGGGTTCGATAAATTAGAGTATAGCTTCAGCGTCCCATGCGTGGGATGTCTTTATTGTAAAGTGACCTGCTGGTGGGGTGCCTTCAGTGTTACCACTAGGGTTATTTCGGCAGATCTTTTATGCGGATCAGGGCTGAGTCCTCCTTTAGCGGTTGTGGTCTTGATTTTGTGGTCCTGATTCGGCTTTTTCCATGCGCTGGACCCTGTAAGCAATGAATAACTAACTAACTAAAGACACTGGTTGTGGAAACTAATGACACGCATTCACTCGCAGACAGACAGACACATTCACTGACACAAACTCAAGAAAGAAAAAACCAACGATGCTAGCTATTACAAACAACACTGGAAAATTCACACTTCAGCAAAATATGTCTAGGAGGGAGGGGGAGGGGGCAGACGGAAGTAAAGGGTGTCAGGGGGGGGGAGGCGAGGGAGGAAGAGACAAAGATCTTTGTTATGGTCTGAATGTGTCCGAATAGTACATTAACAACAACCAGCCGTAACTTGGGGCCCAGATGAAAGCTAGTTCTGCACCTCATGTACATTAACGGCCAGCGTTTAGGAGTTTTAATAGTTTTGTTCCCGTCACCTTACAGAATAGTATAATTCAGACCCCTTCAAGCGTTGAACGGACTTGAAATCCAGCTTACTGTGACTCTTCTGTTTAGCGCCTGCTGATATAACTCTTATTGGACATGTGGACACTATACAGATATTTTTTATGAATATGAGCCCAGAACTTGTCTGGCTACTACAGTTCTCACAGGTTGAGCTAAGGAATCTGCGCTGACACTTGTTAACATTACAAAGAGTTGTATGCCCACCGTATTTGCCAAATCCTGTCCGTTTTAGTCAAAGAAACCTCTCATTCAGGTTTAATCTAAAAGCAACAAACCCCGGACGGCTTTCAGTCACACATAAATCTAGTGTTACATTTAAAGAAGCGTAACCAGAGAAACTATCAATATCGTTTCATAATTAGTCATTGCGTTTTTCGTGTGCTAAAAGACCAATGTTCAATTATCGCAAGTGGCATGAGGTAGTTCTCGCAAGAGTCGACATTTTTATAGATGACTCTTTAGAATGGCTTTTTTTCACCCTGTGTTACCTCCGCGGAGCGCCAAGAAATCCGATCTGTATACTGTAAGAGTTGCAAGTACTTGGTGTTTCAGCTCAAATAATCTTGCATACATGTTTATCGCTTGATGGTTCAAAAGGGAATTGGCATTGACCAGTGGGCACTTTTGCAACAGGACCGACAGTTTGATGAGGTGCTACAGAAGACTTCTGGGCATTTCCTATACCCTCTATCTCTCTCTCTTACTCTCAACTCCCTCTCTCCCCTCCATCGCATTGATTTATACAAAATATAGCCTATCATTTAATGGAGCTGCTGTATGGAACTCTCTTCCTCTGGAGTGTAAACATTGCACCACAATATTTTCTTTAAAAAATAACCTATGCAAACATCTGCAATATTAGTTATAAAACTGATATATTTTTATATACTAACACATTTTTTTCATTAAATTATTTTTATTATTTATGGTAATTTATCATTATTTCAGTTATTATTTTTAATTATTATTATTATTATTATTATTATTATTATTATTATTATTATTATTATTATTATTAGTAGTAGTATAGTAATAGTAGTAGTAGTAGTTAGTAGTAGTATGATATTTTATTTTATAATAATAACAGTGATGATAATGGTGGTGACGGTGATGTTAGTAATAGTAATAATAATGATAACATGGTGGTAGTTATGATAATGGTGATGGAGGTGTAGTAGTGGTAATAATGGAAAAATAACAATGTGATAATAATGGATAATTATATTATTAATAATTAATAATAAAAATAATAAGAATAATAATAATAATAATAATAATATTATTATTATTATTAATTATTATTATTATATTATTATTTATTATTATTATTATTGTTATTATTGTTAATTTTTTTATTATTATTATTGTTTTTGTTATGATTATTATTATTATGATTATTATTTATGTTTATTTTAAAATTATTTTGAGGGTGAGGGATAGGAATAGGGGGGTGGGTTGCGTACATAGTTTAAAGAAAATGAAAGATGAGATGTTGGTGTGATTGTGTGTGCATGTGTGTGAGTACATGTGTGTGTGATTTCTATGATTTCCAAGTTAATGTCAAAGGTTATTTACTGTGTTAATTTGTTAAGGGACAAATTCTAAGATTAGACTTCTTATTAGTCTAAAATCTTTATCCCTAATTAAAAAAAAGTTTCTCTCTCTCTCTCTCTCTCTCTCTCTCTCTCTTTCTCTCTCTCTCTCTCTCCTACCCTCTGTAATTATGACCTTTTGGTTGGTAGGCCTTATTTGCGTTTCTTGTGTGTGTTGATTTTTACGCACATAATACAGCTGTATTATATGTACGCGCATACATGAGTGTGCGTTTGCGCGCGGATGTTTCTCCGTACGTCATATCTGTGCACGTGGAAGCGTGAATTTGTGTGCTTTGCAGTGTATTTTTGATTTAAGGGCATTAATGTAAGTTGTTGTTGATAAAAGGTTAGCGTTCCCGAACACTGGGTGTTCATATAGTATGTTACACTCGGTTTGATGTTGGAGTTTTCTATCAGTATCTGATTCAGACGCCCCGACTGCTTGAATTCCTGATAGTTTGTGTAACTCAGATTCGTTTATTCACGCAACCCGCTCAGCAGCATACAAGTCACAAAGTCGACGTATGAAGTTTTCCACTTTTATTCAGCACACATCAACAACTGCATGCTATTCTCAATTCAACTCAACAACTTTCACAGCAACTTTCCAAATCACTATCAACAACTTTACTCTCACTCAACAGCAACTCGGCACACGATTAAATAACCTCTCTCTTTTCCGGAAAGATTTCGAATACCGTAGAAATGACGCACTGCCACCAATCGAATAAAAGATCGTCATCACTGGCTTACGTCATACACATTTTTCTCTACTTCCGGGAACATTCACGACCTTCGATATCCATCCGGAAATTTCTATCAAGAGTAAACACGCAGATCTAGAATATTCTACATCAATATCGACCAACA
>JBAHVR010000041.1:2500-25000 GCA_036898135.1 Oncomelania hupensis
TGCTCTTCCTCTTCCTATTCTACTTCCTTTCTTGTTCTTGTTCTGTACCCCTGCTCTTCCTCTTTTTATTCTTCTTCCTTTCTTGTTCTTGTTCTGTATCCCTGCTCTTCCTCTTCCTATTCTACTTCCTTTCTTGTTCTTGTTCTGTATCCCTGCTCTTCCTCTTCCTATTCTACTTCCTTTCTTGTTCTTGTTCTGTACCCCTGCTCTTCCTCTTTTTATTCTTCTTCCTTTCTTGTTCTTGTTCTGTATCCCTGCTCTTCTTCTTCTTCTTCTTCTTCTTCTTCTTCTTCTTCTTCTTCTTCTTCTTCTTCTTCTTCTGTTGCTGCTGTTTGCGCTGATCGTGACGTCGTTTCGTTCTGTCGTTGTATTGTTGCTTCTGCGTGATGGTAGGTGTGTCACAAACATCATTTCAACTAGGCTTAGGCTCATCCTAATATCACTAAGTTACTCGCACTCCTACACGCAGTGTGTGCGTTTGTGCGTATGTGTGTGTCTGTCTCTGTGTGTGTGTGTGTGTGTGAGACTGACTGACTGTGTGTCTTTGTGTGTGCGTGTGTATGTGTGTGTGTGTTTGTTTTTTGTTTGTTTTTTAAAGAAAAGAAACTCAACAATAACCCTCGCGGTTCAAAAATCCCATCAGTAGACTCGATGCTACGTTTCGATGTTAGGAGCACGCACATCATGTTAAAAGAAATGAAATGTATTGCGGTGGGGGGAAGGGGGGAGGATGAGGAAGGAATAAAAATGAAAGAAAGAAAGCAAAGAAAGGAAGGAAGAAAGTAGAAGAAGAAGAAGAACAAGAACAAGAACAAGAAGGACAAAAACAAGAAGAAGAACAAGAACAAGAAGAACAAGAACAAGAACAAGAAGAACAATAAAGTCTGCATGTTTACTTGCATGGTGTCGTTATAATAATAATAATAATAATAATAATAATAATAATAATAATAATAATAATAATAATAATAAATATTCATCATCATCATCATCATCAACATCATCATTATCATAATAATAATAATAATAATAATAATAATAATAATAATAATAATAATAATAATAATAATAATAATAATAATAATAATAACAACAACAACAACAACAACAATAATAATAATAATAATAATAAAGCGCTGTGATCTGTAACCAACATACATGCTGACATGTTACAGACATTCCTATATACACAACAAACACACACTCATCACCCAAACATGTGGTGTAAACGGCAAGTCGCTGTTAGAAGAGGGGACGTGAAATCCAATTTTATTAGTGTTTTCTTTACGAAAGACAGCATCCGATATACCATTATTAAATAAAGAAAGACAGCATCCGATATACCATTATTAAATAAAGAAAGGAAACAGGAGTACCCGGAGAAAACCATTCGTGTCCTGAACCTAAGTCACGTACGTTCGTCTCATTAGGGGGTGATTCGAACACACACTGCCTGAACTTTCGTGAGACTCCGTTCAATGGAAGCAGTGTAAGATCAGTGTCAGCAATGGGAGGGACGCACGCACGCACGCATGGACAACAAAGAAAACAAAACGAAAACAAGACTTTTCCCATTAGCAACGTCATCCTTTATCCCATCCTTTGTCGCGCGCACACGCGCGCGCACACACACACACACACACACACACACACACACACACACACACACAACGGCGGTTATTGCTACGTGTTAACACGACTAAAGATGTGTGTTGGGTCGCAACATGTATTTCTTTTGACGTCTTCAGTCATAAAATAGACAGGACACAACAAACTAGCGAGCGAGGAAACGAACAAGCTAATACACCAACAAATAAATAAAGCACAAACTAACCTAAATAAATGATTAATTATGGGATAAATAAATATATTCAATAAAGAATGAATGAATGAACGTTGAAGTTTAACGTCCACACCCATCATTGGCGATATGGAAGACGGGGATAACTATCCCAGGGAACAATAGTTAGAGACCTAAATCAACACTGAACCACCAGAGCAATAATATTGCTAAAATGGACTGTAAAAATGGCCACTTTTTTCTCTCTCATCACGGGATTCGAACCTGGGTCATCGGTATGCCTGGCGAACGCTCTACAGTGGTGGAACTGTGAATGAACGAATGGATGAATAAATAGAGAAAGTAAATAATGACAAGAATAAATAGCTAACAACATTAATAAAATAAAATAATATATAAATAAATAATAACAACATTGACATAGTTCCTATAGTCCATAACCCTACCCACTCCTTCGGAAGAAAGCATACACCGAGGTCTAGTCTGTGCACGCACGCATTCCATCGCATGGACTTTAAACATCTTGACGCCCCTGTTCTAGACGGGTGAGTGCTGGCTACACCAATACACCCAGCACAATCTAGGTCCCTTCTCCTTATCCCCGCTCGGCCAGGATTGTGCTCAATCGTCTGGGCGTCAGACTATGCGCCCACAGGTTGCAAGAGGGCGCCTCGTGTGGCTTGAGTTAAATCCTGTATCGGCCAGCGCCTTGAGAAGCTCCTGAGCTTGAAAAGCGCTATATAAGAGCGATTTAATAAAATAAATAATTACTATAGTCTACATGTATATAGCAAGAGGACATTGACATTGAAGGAAGGAGAGGTGGGGATTGGGGATGAGAGGCGGATGAGAGTTGAGACGCAGTGGTTGTGTGGTTTAAATTCCAAGTGACAGCAGGTTGCTGTCCGAGGGGTCAGGAGAGCTGGCTTCTTCGGCGGAGAGGTCGTTCCAGTCCCTGATGGGGCTAAGTCGTGTAGAGCCGCTGCAGCACTGAATAGCTCAGTATGCTGCAGTCCATGCGGACAGCATAGCTGAGGACAGCCGAGGTTTACGGTGGTCGCCCTGCCCTCGTCCCTACGCAGTGTGTTCGGACAATCATTCAATCAAGTCGTCAACATTGGTACGAAACCTGCAAGATTTAATTTTTTTAAATTTTTTATTTACTTTATTGTCCCTTTTTCATAGGGAAATTCTAAACCGCCTCCCCTGGGGAAAGCGTGGTCGCAACCTGTGGCGCCCCCAAAACCAACCTACCTAATATATATTGTGTTATTAAACTTTTTTTGTTTGAAAGATGGTTTTGTTGTTGTTGTTGTTGTTTGTGGTGGTGGTGATGATAATGATTATGATGATGAGGAGGAGGAGGAGGAAGAGGGTGATAATGATGATGATAAGTGTGGAAACAGAAAAACATGGGAGGTAGGGGAGGATGGGATCAGGAGGAGGATGAGGAGAAGGAGGGAGAGCGAGAGAGGGAGATGGAGAGAGGGGGAGAGCGAGAGAGAGAAAACGAGAAAGAGCGAGCAAGAGAGAGAGGGAGGGGGAGCACAAAGAGAGAGAGAGAGAGAAAGAGAGAGAGAGAGAGAGAGAGAGAGAGAGAGAGAGAGAGAGAGAAAGAGAGAGAGAGTCTGAATATGACGTTTAGAAAAAACATGGATTTGCAATCCAATCGATATTCATTACTAGGAATGAGTTGATTTGTTTGTAATTGGTTGCGTGCAGAAACGCTAGTGTTGTCGCTGTGGCCAATGATTTGAATGATTGATTATAGACCTGTTCATCAAACGGAATTAAGCGTGGCCAAATGTAGAGTTTACCGTCAATTTTCCGGAACTGATCGGAAAGTTGCACACCCTTTTCAATAGGGAAAATCCGAAATTCTGGGGGTCATATTAGGAGCATGTACATCGATTCGCGCATCGTTTTGCGCATTCATAATTATATTATTACGAAAAGATACGGAATAATATTTTAAGACATTTTTTTTTATATTTAGCATTAGGATTACAGTTAGTTAGAATTTGGATTAGGATTAGGTTTAGAGTTTATGGCTAGTGTTAGGTTTAACTGTAATCGTAGGACTAGACTAGACCTATTTTCACCAGCAGAATTTCGGTATTTTCACCCTCTCTTTGTAGTTCTAAACATTCACATGAAAGATGAACAAACCTGATGTAGCCTAACAAGAAACAAATGACGTCACAGTCATTGTTCTAAAATCTCCCATCTGTTACAATCTCCAGAAAAACTACCTGTCACTTCGCATTCTGCAGAATCTCTCTCTCTCTCTCTCTCTCTCTCTCTCTCTCTCTCTCTCTCTCTCTCTCTCTCTCTCTCTCTCTCTCTCTCGCTCGCTCTCTCTCTTCCCGCACTCCAGCATCTAAATTTACATCATTTAGAACACGTCTCATAAAACACAATAAAAATTAAATACACATTCATTGTTAATCCTGTTAATTGATATTAGCAACATTAATTTGATATCAATTGTTTGAAAATGATTTTATCTAATGACGACTTTGTTTATTTGTTATTGTTCCATGATGTGAATGTTATTACCTTGAGTTGTATTTAATAGTAATTGTTAAAGCCCCAAAGGTAAGATGTAAAAAAACGCATCCAGCGCTTTCTCTTTTACCCTTGCAAAATAAAATTGTTATCTTACCTTATCTTATTTTATCTTATCTTAACTTATCTTATCTCCCCATCTGTCTCTCTCTCCCCCTCTGTCCCTTTCCCTCTTTCTATCTCACCTCTCTCTCCTCCCCCTCCCCCTCCTTTGTATAAGACTGAACATTGATGTTTAACGTCAATTCCATCCATTGACGATATGGCAGACGGGGATATACCCTCCAGGAAAGAAGAGATAAGGACCTAAATCAACACTGAACCACATGAGCAATCATATCGCTGAGATAGATGGACAGTGAAAATTGGCCACTTGTATCTTGCGCACCTAACCCTAACCTTAGCTGCTTCTTTGTTTGTTGGTGTTGTTTATTATAATTATCAACTAACCTTTGCTGCTTCTTTGTTTGTTTGTTGGTGCTGTTCATTATAATTATCACCTAACCTTAGCTGCTTCTTTTTTTGTTTGTTGGGATGGTTTATTATAATTATCACCTCGCACTTTTATTCTAGAAGTTGAAACCAAGGCAAAGGCATTGTGCCATATACGAGGTCATAACCAAGGAACAAAGGTTCATGTTCGCGACCAGGACAAAAACCTCTCACTCCAGCCACTAGGACACATAACCTGGGCACAGACTCGCACGTCATTCGCGAGTTCGTACCACGAGGTGACATTAAACCTGGGTGAAGGAGTCTTGACATTCTTGGGGTAATGACCTCGTTTAAGTCTTTAGGTCATCACCTGGGCAAAAGACGCAAGACTACGTCACGTCAATCGCGAGGTCGTAACCAGGACAAAGGTTTGAACCTATTAGTGAGGTTGTAACCTGGGTGAAGACCACACTTAATCAAAGTCCTAACTTGGTGAAAAAGATGTTTGTGAGATTATTACTATCAATCCATACTTAGGATAGACATCATTATGGTATGATTGTGTGTACAAAAAACATTAACATAACATAAAGTCTGATTGGTTAACAAAAACAAAAAAAGTTTAAAAGCCCCAAGTTGAAGAATGTTAGTATTTTTGGCAAAACAGATTTCTCCTAATATTTGACGTTTTTGTTTGTACATTAAACAATGATAAAGTGGGCTTTAGTTGCTCAAACCAAAAGCCAAAGTTTGAATTCTCCATGTCTGTTCTGACAGGGGTTGATTTCCTCTAAGATGATCGGCACATCAATACGGTAAAAGACCGTCTAGTAGACATTGTTAGTGCTAGAGCGGTAGAGCGGCACATCAATACGGTAAAAGACCGTCTAGTAGACATTGTTAGTGCTAGAGCGGTAGAGCGGCACATCAATACTGTAAAAGACCGTCTAGTAGACATTGTTAGTGCTAGAGCGGTAGAGCGGCACATCAATACGGCAAAAGACCGTCTAGTAGACATTGTTAGTGCTAGAGCGGTAGAGCGGCCGCAACTATTAATAGCCACAAGAACTATTTCTTGATTAAAAAAAAACAACTTTACTTTGGAATGAGATTTTTGTTTTGTTAAAAGCTTTTTTCAGTGAGGCAACACTCACTGTGCATTTTAAAGGGATCTGTGGCGGGGAGGTGGTCACAATGGATCATTTTAAAGGGATCTGTGGCGGGGAGGTTTTCACAATGGGTCATTTTAAAGGGATCTGTGGCGCGGAGGTGGTCACAATGGATCATTTTAAAGGGATCTGTGGCGGGGACGTGGTCACAATGGGTCATTTTAAAGGGATCTTTCACGGGGACCTGTCAAAATGGGTCATTTTAAAGTATCTTTCACTTGAGGAAACCAAAGCAGTTTGGATTTGTCCCACAGCCGTAGGATCAGTGGAAGAGCGTTCGCCTGGCACACCTGATGACCCAGGTTCCTATTCCGTGCTGGACAAGAAAAAAAGTGGCCAATTTCACTGTCAGTATTTGCAGTACGATTGCTCTGGCGGTTCAGTGTTGATTTAGGTCCCTACCCTCTCTATCCTGGGATGGTTACCCCTGTCTGCCATATCGCCAATGGTGGGTGTAGCCGTTAAACCTCAATGTTCATTCTTGTGTGTGGGTGTGTATGTGTGTGTAGATTCCGCTGGACCTAAACCATTAACCATGTCATGTAATGTGTGTGTGGATATTGCTTTCTTTCTCACTCATGATCAGATGCGTGTGAACCAAAAACGAATTATATATTTTGCTTTTGAGTCTCACTTGTGACGACCGGCACTTTAAAATATACTTATTATCCGTTGGTGATAACGCGTTTACGACCACTCAGTTACGTGGCTAAAATTTCTGTGCTAGCTGCCAAAACTTATATAATACATGCTAGACTAACATCGTCGATGAGCATTTTTAGTTTTTTTTTTAAATTTCTTTTGTTTTGATCTACCAGATTATAACTTATTTTTTTCAACACAATAATATGTACATTATAGTCCAGAATGCCTTGCCCACATCCTGGCCCAAAAGGGGCATCACGATATTATTCTAAATTATTTTATTAAATTTGTTGTTATTGCTATTATTGTAGTAGAAGTTGTTGTTGTCGTCATTGTTGTTGTTGTCGTTGTTGATATTGTTGTTGTTGTTCTTCTTCTTTCCCACCCTCTTCCCCATTCTTCTTCTTCTTCTTTTTTCTCCTTACCTCACCTCGCATTTCTTTTCGAGATGTTGAACTCAGGTCCAAGACCTTATGTAATTAACGAGGTCGTACCCACGACAAAGAGTTCATGTTCTCCGCGAGGTCATAACCAGTGCAAAGACCTTTCACGTCTGCAGCCACAAAACACCCAAGACTACGTCATTCACAAGATCGTAACTAGGGCAATATTGCATTATTATACACCTTCTTTACCATTCTTCTTCTTCTTCTTTTTCCTCCTTACCTCACCTCGCATTTCTTTTCGAGATTTTGAACTCAGGTACAAGACCTTATGTAATTAACGAGGTCGTACCCACGACAAAGAGTTCATGTTCTCCGCGAGGTCATAACCAGTGCAAAGACCTTTCACGTCTGCAGCCCTACGGCCACAAGGCTATGGGACTACCTTTACCTTTTTAACTTTTACTTGACTTTGTGATGTGTTAAACTTCGGAAGAAACTTGGTGCCACTAGGTCTTTGCCCGGCAACAGGTTATTGTGTCCATCGACCTTCACGAGGCTCTCTCTTTCTGTTTGTGTGTGTGCGTGTGTGAGTGTATCTTTCTATCACTCATGATCAAACGCATATGAATCCAAGTAATTATATTGCGCTCGAGAGTCCCCTTCCGTCTATCAGCACTATGAAATATGCCTACTGATTGCCATTCACTTGTGTATACGTGTTTGCCATCTCTCTGTTATGTGTCTAACGCTCAGGGTGCCTAAACTTAATCCTTGCATTGCAAGGAGTCTTTCATACCATGGTGTCTGAACTTCATTCCGCGGTGTCTGAACTTTCATTCCATAGTATTCCGTGATGTCTGAATTTCATTCCGTGGTGTCTAAACTTTCATTTCATGGGGCCTAAACTGTCAGTCTAGTTCAGCTGGGTTCAGTATTACGTCTGTACACTGTAGGTGAATGACATTAGATAATAAAACTAAAATATAGTAAAATCATAACAATCTACCAACTAAAAATAAAATTATAACAATCTAACAACTGGTGACTTTATTATAACATCAACAGTTATAACGACATCTGGAAGGGAATGACCTGTTAACTGTGACGGTGGGTCTATTGTTGCTGGGCTCTGCACAATGGAATGCTATTACCCACTTGTCTTTAGTCGATGGGGATCTCTAGTAAATCTCCCTGTGACTCTACTTAATACATTTATTTGTTTACCTCGGTCTGTGTTTAGGCTGGGGTACAGATATAGAAAGAAAAATGGTAAAAGATCACTGTCACACTATCTCTCACTCGACTAGTATGAAACATAGGTAGTCCAGCCACTTGATAACAGTAAATATCACACATTTATTTCCTCTACTCTATACACGATCTGTTATTACGATACTAACTTAAAAGTTCAAATGTTTCTTTAACTGGTTCGCTTCTTGCAGCTACTGTAACATCATCAAGCACTGGATGCTTTCTGCCCTAAGGGTCAGAGTTCTGGAAGAGTGGACTAATGTGGTCCTTTGATACAGGTTTGGTGCACTGCGTACTGTGTACTTAGCTCAGTGTCCGAAGAGCTCTGTTGTGGTTGCTTCCTTGCTAAGCTGTTGTGGGTTTTTCTCCTTGTTGCTAGACTGGTGGGCTCTCTTCGCTCACTACTTGATCAGCCACTGCAGGCCAACTTTCAGTGAAGACGTTTTCTTGTCTTTTTCGCCTGGTTGGGCTCATGATACGATGCCTGCTCGTCTGTAACATATGAGACGAAATTCTGCACAACCCTGTATTCTAGGTGTGTGCAGAGCGTCTCACTGAAGGCCGAAGTTGCCCTCAGTGATTAGCTCCACATCTCTATATATAAGCGACGAACATTCTGCTAATTCCGTGGTCCACTGGAATCTCCACTCTAATTTCCTATACATAGATAAATATAAATCATGGCTAACTATAAACATAGAGAATTAATTATTATTGTACACATTCTCTGGTACAGCCACTGGTCTGCAAGCATACATATAGGTTAAACAACAGTGGGTCCGTAAGGTATACAACATGGCGTCGGCCGGTCGTGTTCGCCACGTGGTCACGCAACGTTGGACTGACAATTCAATTCTAATCATGGCAAATTTCACAAACATAATTCAACAATAATATCAAGACATCACGATGAAACAAAAGTATGTTAATTTACCTTTTTGACAATGTCAGGCCATGACTAACTTAGTTGAATCGAGTTTTCAACAAGTCCTGCTTTCCTGGTCTATGGAGAGATTTTTGCTAGAGCGTAGCTGTGTACCCTAGGCAGTTTGAATGCAGAATGACTCTCCTAAGCTGTCTACCTGAACCAGGTTGAACCGGTATACCTAATCTCTCTCTGTCCCGATTGGCTGTAAATTCGATGAGCTCTAACGTAAGCTGGATGATGTCACAATACTGCTCTATCGTCCGTATAGCAGAGTGTAGCACACATCATTAACTTCTGTCGTCTGCTTCAGCGTAACATTAACCTTAGTGTTACAACTGACTAAACAGGTCAAAACTTAAAATGTGCTGTGTTTAAATCTTGGTTCTTGTTACAGGCTCCCTCAACTGAAAAAAAGGCGATGACTTCTGGATTCGACCTTTTTCTACAGAGCCTAGTTTAACACTGCACTATCCTAGGGTCCTATTTACAAACTAGTTAAGTTGCTCTACCTGAGCTGCAATGCTATGCCAGGTAGCTATGGACACTAGTGACAGGGGTTCTACTGGACGGGGATGAAGTCTGGTGCTGTGGCCCTTAGTTCGGTTGGGTGGGCGACAGCTGATGTGTCCTCCACGAGATGACGACTGAGGTAGTCGGTTCAGTGGTTGTCTTTGCCGGGGATGTACTCGATTTGGAAAGAGTATGCCTGAAGGGTAAGTGCCCATCGCATCAGGCGCGAGATCTAGGATTTGGAGGCTGCCCGGAACGATAGTGGTTGGTGGTCCACCTGAACTGTGAAGTGGGTCCCATACAGGTAGAGTTGAAACTTCTGTATGGCCCAGACCAGTCCAAGGCATTCTTTCTCCGACGTGGCGTAGTGTGTCTAGGCGGGTGTCAGTTTTCTGCTGGCGTAGGCGACAGTGAATAGCGTCTCCGTGTTCTTGGGGTCGCTCTGTAGCAGTACTGCTCCGAGCCCTAAGTCACTTGCGTCGGTGTGTAGAACGAAGGGCTGCGTCAAATCTGGTAAGTGGAGTCCTGGCGCCAATGTCATTTTGTCCTTGAGGGTTTGGAATGCTTTCTCGCATTCGGCTGTCCAAACGACTTTGTCCGGGGCGGTTTTCCGGGTTCCATTGGTTAGTGGCACTGCGATGCTGTTGTAGTTGGGGATGAACTTCTGGTAGAAGCCGCAGAGCCCCAGAAACGACTGCACTTCCTTTTTGGTCTTGGGCCTAGGAGCGTCGAGCAGACGTTTCACGGTCTTTTCTACAGGTCGCAAGATTCCTTGACTGATGGTGTGTCCCAGTAATTCTAAGTCAGTGAATCCAATCTGACACTTGGTGGGTCATGCCGTCAATCCAGTGTCTCTGAGGCGGGCGAGTAGTCGTCGTAGGAGAGTGACATGTTCCTTCCACTTAGGTGTTGCGATGAGGATGTCGTCCATAAATGAGTGTAGGTGCTCGCTGCTCAGGGATGCCGGGAGTTTCCTCATCATGGCGCTAAAGATGCTGGGTGTGTTGTGTAGTCCGAAGGGAAGTACGTTGTACTCTAAGTGTCCTTCCATGGTGCTAAACGCTAGGTACTTTCGCACTTGTGGTTGTACTGATATCTGATAGTACCCTTTGCTGAGTTCGATGCGTGAGAAGTACTTCGCTCGCTGTAGCTTGGCAAATAGGTCGGTCTAGTCCGGGAGTGGTTCTGGATGAAACTGCGTTACGGCATTCAGAAGTCTGAAGTCGATGCACAGTCGATGCTCTCCGTTGGGCTTTCGCAACAATACCGTGCCTGCGCTGTAGGGTGAATTAGACGCTGAGATGATTCCGGCTGCCAGAAAGGTGTCTATCTCTTCCTTGATGCTGTGACAGTGGCATCGGGTAGAGCTTCTGGCGGACGGGTGTTGGGTCGGTCATCGTTAGGGTTACTTCGACGAGGTCTGTCCTTCCTGGTCGGTCTGTAAGCACAGTCTGATGTTGTCAAATGACCTGTAGTACTTGCTGTTGCTGTTTGGCGGCTAGTTCTCTGTTGAGAATCACATCCTTGTGGGTTTCTTTGGAATGCAGGGAATACTCTACTGCATTTGTCTCCATGCTGTCTCCTTCCTCCGCGATGGCGATGGCTAGCAAGTTGTGAGTGCTGGGGGGTCGCTGGTCGGTCCGTGTATTTCTTGAGGAGATTGATTTGGTGGTATCGAGCTCTCCCGTTTACCTCTACTAGATAGACTGTTTGGATCTCTTGGCAGTTACCCGGTACTGTCCTCTCCAAGCGATGTCCAGCTTGTTGGTTCCAGGCTCTTGCCTTCTTCAGTGCTTCACCAGCTTTCTTCCACGTTGCTTTGAGGGTTTCCTGCAGGTCTGCGACGTACTTGGTGGCACCTCTGGGTGTGTTGTCTATCTTGGCTTCCGTCCAACTTCTGCGTAGGGCTTCTAGAGGTCCCGCTAGTGGTCTGCTGAAAAGCAATGTTGATGGGGTGTAACCTGTGGCTGCATGGGGCGTTTCTCGATACGCGAACAGTGCCGCATTCACGTAGGTGTCCCACGCTTATGAACATTCACAAGAATCGGACACCCCGATCCAGGACTACAGGAGCTAGCCCCGTATAGCGAGTATACCAACGAAATCGCCCCAGCGCCTCTTAAAAAATAAACCATACCCTAGGACAAGGCACTATAAAATCCCACCACCAATCACCACCGCCACCGCCTCTCTCCTCCCTCCCCTTCCAATCCCGACGTTCAGTCAATCTGTCCACGTCTGCTGCGACAGGTACAAAGAAAGCAAGTGAAATAAGATAGGGGCGAGCGGGTGTTCCACCGGGACGCCTCATCCCAAAGCGTCACGTTTTCTGACCAGCTCACCGAAAGATACGAAAGACGATTCCGCGCGTAGACACCCACCGCGCAAAACCAACTACCGCAACCCAAAGCCGAAGCATCCGAGTCACGTGACCCACCCTTATTCACATCTACAAGTATACAGTGCGATCAGTGTATGCCCAAAAGACCCGACCGAGGTATACAGCAAGAGACGGATACGCGATCCAGATCTCCCTTATCCATATCACAGCCAAGCCACTAGTACACAATGTACACCCTCTCCCACATCCAACCATTATTGAGCATCCACTCTTACAACATGATTTTATAAATCATCGTCATCAGTATGTGTTAGTTCGCCAAGTTAGTTTTGTGCATGTGATTCATCTGTGCGTAGAAATTGTTAATACCTGCGATTGTTTGCTTGGGAAGAGATCTGCTGCCCTCGCCAGTCTACCCATTTATGTGATTGAAAGGTACGAAGGCGAACAGGGTGCCTTGGCTGTTGCCATAGAACAGAACTGACATGCTGTCCTAGGTCAACTTCTCTTTGTATGTCTACGTCACGCTGTTCTTTTCTTTGCTTTTGGTTCTGTTTCTGCATCTTGTCCTGCTCATCTCGCCTGGAAACATTAATCCGAAGTCCGGAGTCTTTTTCAGGAGCTTTGGATACGCCAGAAGTACTAGACCGCCGAGAACGAGTACCGGTTTGTTTCACCGCGCCAGAGTATGAGAGAACCGGTAGACCTATCGTTTCCCGAGCTCGCTGTACCTCTGTTTTCTTCGGGTTTTGTGAAACATTCATGGAAGCGCTCAATGCCCACCGCCGTAGCTCAAGTGGTAGAGCGTTCGCCTGGCACACCGATGACCCAGGTTCGAATCCCGTGGTGGGCGATATAAAATGTGGCCATTTTCACTGTCCATTTTAGCAGTATGATTGCTCTTGTGGTTCATGTTGATTTAGATCCCTACCCCTCTTTCCCTGGGATGGTTATCCCCGTCTGCCATATCGCCAATGATGGGTGTAGACGTTAAACCTCAATGTTCATTCAGCGCTTGACTGCTCTTTTATGGTTGTTTCCAGTGCACGTATACGTTCGGACAGTGAGACGATCATCGATTTTAGATCATTGATAGACGCTGGTATATCAATCCTTTCGGTTTGAGTTTGGGTGTCTTTGGTCACAAGTGCAGTGCTCACGCTCTTGCTTTCCTGTTGTGTTGTCCTCTGTCCTTCCCCACTTTCTTCTCCTTTGTCGTGCATCATCGTTTTTCCCTTAGTTGATCCTGATCTTGTCATCATTGTTCTTCTGTTTGTCATATTTTTATCTGTTCAGCAGCAACTTTCTCCTCCGCAAAAAATAGTTAGGAACTTGCGGCCGCAATATTGGCGTAGGAATCCCATTATTACTGAGATGAAAGCTCTAACATTAATGTAACGGATCGCAATTTTTATAACGCGCGCCCGTTACAAAAACATTGTGTGTGTATATATATAAATACAATATATGTTACAAAAACAGTGTGTGTATATATATATCTGTTGATGCGCCTGTGATTGCGCAGTATTTAGTATAAGTTAGTCACATGACGCAGTCGCTCACGTCCGTTATGTCCTAGAGGAAAAATGCAGGTATAATCTCCGTTGGAAGAGAACGGGTAAATAGATATTTTTAATACGTATTTTTATGAAGAGGAAAAGGTTCTAGATCTAGTCATTTTTTGTTCACAGGGCTATGTTTGAATGTTGTTTCAGAATTTGTGTTATGACTTTTATTTGTAAGCTAACTTAGTATAACCATATTGAAGCATTATGATGTATACTATTTAGTATTTTCTGTATATGAGAAAAAAATAGAAGCCAACAAAAACACCAGAGATAGATCTGAATGTAAACAAAATGTTGACTTCGGTTTTTCTAACAGTGCTCAGATTAGTGATGAGAAGAAGACTGCAAAAATGATGGGCACTCAAGTGTGAAATTATTTATTGTAATGATTGGTTACTGTAAGAATGCTGGTATTCTACAGAGTTTCGAGTCCGGGAGGGACTGAGGTCTGCAGCTGAAGGCGCGACCAGTGCTGTGCAAGCGAAGTTGTTGAAGAGTCGTCGAGATGACGTAAAGTGTAGTGGTAGTCGGGGCGATTATACCCTCGACTGTGAATACATTTATTCTAATATAACTTTCAACCTTTGCCAGTCAAGAAGCAGGGGCAACAAGGATTTGGAAAGGTCAAGGAGCGAACTGACGGACTAATTGAAAAAATATCTACTTTTCTTTTGGGCCCTATTTTTGTTTAGTTTTTTGTGTGTGCACACTAATTATTTATTGTGTTAGTATTAGACGCTGGCATTAATATTAGTATCAGATTTTTTGTAATTGGTGGATAATTTTATTTTAGATCTGTGTATTGAAAGAATATATGTTTATTGTCTTGATAGTTTTGTCTTATGCGAGTGTTGTATGAATACAGTCAGAAAGTAAGCATAATATCATTACTGTGTGGGCTCCCTTGCTATGTTAGATGGCTGATGTGTGGGTATGAATGAAATCGAACATGCAGCCATAAGTATTTCTGATATGCAGATATATTGAGTATATATCATTAGTTATTCACATTCTAGTAATACTCCAGTCGGTTAATATTAGCGTGTAGGCAGCTTAACAAGACATTACTGCTGGACCCTTTAAACATCAAATATTTATCTATCTTTCTAAACAAGCATACGTGGTCCCTTTTCAGCTCTTGGCGGTCCGCTTGACCATTTAAACAGCGAATTTCTATGTATCTAGTCTTGTCCCCTATACGCTTATGCGTCCGGGGACGTTAATCTATATAACTAACTAACTATCTACACCAGCATACGTGGTCCCTGTCGTTCGGCTCTTGGCAGTCCGATGGACCCTTAAAACATTGATTAATTATCTATCTATCTACATCAGCATACGCTCATGGTCACGTAGCGGCGAGTAACTCCATGTGTTGTTTCTTTTTCTTCGCCTGATAGATAGGTCACCCAGACGAGAACATAGGACCCTTTACACTCCAAACAATGTATGAATATATATGCAACTATTCATCTCTGGGCGTGGATTACACATTATATAGGTTTTGGCACAATATTGCTCTCGAACTCGCATGTTCTGTAAAACTAAGCTTACCCAAAACAAAATATTGATTTTTTTGTTCGGATCAAATCTGTAAAAAGTAGAACTGGAAATAAGTCACTGAATTATTAACAGGGAATACTGATAGTAGCATTGGGTCTCTCTCTCTCTCTCTCTCTCTCTCTCTCTCTCTCTCTCTCTCTCTCTCTCTCTCTCTCTCTCTCTCTCTCAAATCTCAATACTCTGCCGTGTGATGACAAAATGAAGCAAGTCAGCGACGCTTGCTTTTATTTAATTTTAATTAATCACTTTTATATAGAGCCTTTTCATCTCAAGAGCTGCTCAAAGCGCTGGCCGATATAGGATCTTTTTTTATCTTGTTATTCCAGGCCGTCAGCCAGCTTTGAACCATTCCCAGTACATGCTGTAATGTTATCGCCTGACATTCCAATACACTGCGTACACTACTGAGCTAACTGCGCTCTCAAAAAATAACAACAACCGACGTGCGGAGTCTTGCAATGTCTTCCAAAGTCTGTGTTTGTATTCTCAGAAATATCTGGAAATACTTAGATCTTGTCCGGAATCAGAACGAGCCAAATGTCGGTCGCACGGCACGCCACATCTCAATAACTATTGGACAGATGTTCAAAGTTCATACGAACATTATCAAGGTTAGTATCCCTGCTGCAGCTTCCCGTGCCGTCGCATTTGCTGTACATCCAAGATGGGGGTCACTTGGGGATCATTTCTTTGCTAAACACTTGTTACTGCATATTTCAAAAAGGGCATACCCAATGTTGATGATGTTTGATATGCAAGTACTTCAACTTCATGCATATTGTCCTGACTCGAGACAGAGCAGCTGCATCAAAATTTACATTTTCAAAATGCTAGATTATAGCTATATATTCGAGTGTATGGAATCACATTTACATGGCTTGCCATCGTGGTTTATTTTACGATTTACTTGTCTGAATCTCGACCACAATCTATGAACACCCGACTATCTATATTCACAGGACGGACATACACATCCCACTTTGGTTTTATCAAAACAAAACTTTCTTTATTTTACTTTGCCATTACAGGACTGTTCTTGTGATCCGTTGTCGAAAACAACTTTTGTTTTATTTTTACATTGTATTAAAAAATGTACAAACAAAATGTAGGTGACTGCAGGTGTGAAGATAAAAACTTAGCATAAGGGCAATACCTTAAAAAGCGGACAATGTCCGTTTACCCTGATGTTGTTGAATTAACCGACTTTTTATGTACTGTAATACAGGTGTGTGTTTGTTTTTTTTTAAATTTCAATCCTTTTTTTTTTAATTGGGGGGAGGGGGGAGGAGGGGAAAGAGAGATAATAATTGGGTTTCATTCATTCTAGCTTATCTTTGATTAAATAGATGATTGATTGTTCTATTGAACTATTTGTTGTTCACTTTCACGTAGGCTGCAGCAATTATCTAGTAGGTGTACCATAATGAAGACAGGATTAACTGATATTTGCCTTGTATGTGTTAGTGCGTGAGAGTCTGTTTGCTGAAGTGATGTTAATTACCTATGTGTGAATGTGTGAGGGTGGACATGAGTGTGTGTGTGAGTGTGTGTGTGTATGTGTGTGTTTATGTGTGCGTGGTTGGGTGGGTGGGCGTGGGTGTTGTGTTTTTGCAAGTACGTGAGTTAGTGAGTTTGCGAAAGAAAAGGCATGCGTGACAGTATGTATATGTGTGTGGGTGTGCTGAATTGGGGATTATTATGCGTGCGCGCAGAAATACTTGTGGTTGTGCTTCTGCTTTTGTAATAATATTACCTGTAGCCTACTGCATATGCATGCATCTGTACAAACACACACACGCACACACACACACACGCACACACACAAACTTACTAAGGCTACATAATGAGGACTATGCTTGCTATGTGTGTGTGTAACGGGGCAAGGTCACTGCCAGTCCATATATCCATCCTCACAGTTGTCTGAGTAGACAACAGGCACTGAAATTGTATTAATACTTATCTTCAGCGACATGTTGTCAAAATATTTATCAATCTGAAAATTAAACTATATAGCCTACATGGAACACAATCAATCAATCAATATTTAATTTAATGTCTGTTCACACATTTAGATGATACTAGACATTGAAAATGTAACTTTTAAAACACTTTAACTATTTTAAAACATAATTTCAAAACAGTCTATAAAAGTCTACCAACAGGAGATTAAGCAATAACTTTCACAATGTCTGTAACATTTGGATGATATAGAACCATGTCTACAGAATGTCCATATTCAGTTATGCTATGTCCATTTACACATTTATATTTATACATTGAACACAAATCGTTCAACATTCATAGTTCTATTTCTTGTGAAACTTGTGACTGATCAGCAATAATTATTGCATCTGATACCTTTCCATTGCTTAATGCAGAGTACAGCTAGACGCCTATGGCTGTGGGTGTTTCTCCTCACTATGACATCACCATCACCTAGTTGTCACCTGGAAGTCAAGTTCAAAACTGCTTGTACATCACGTGATGTCCTGGCCACAGCGGTCGTTCTGCTACATTAAAAATCGACCTTGAAAAATAAATTAAGAAAGAACCTCCTCCTCCTCCTCCTCATCATCATCATCATCAACTTCTTCTTCTTCTTCTTCTACTTCTTCTATCTGTCTTCTATCTGTCTGTCTGTCTCTCTGCATGCTTTTTTGTCTAGCCTCTGTCCATCGGTCCTTCCCTCTGTCTCTGTCTCTGTCTGTCTGTCTGTCTGTCTGTCTCCCCTCTAACTCTCCCTTCACTACCTGTTCTCATCATGAAGTTTTGACCTGAAAACACAAGAAGAAGAGGACATAATCTAAATCTTCTTTCACAAAGGGCGTAATGACATGTGACTGCAATTAAACTAGGATTTGCCTCTTGAATGCTAGGTCGTACATGGCTTTTGGGGCAGAGAGGTTCGCAACCATTTTACCAGAGACTGGTCAGCTCGGGCCAACGCCACACTTAGCCTGATCGTTAACTGATTTACAGTACTCCTCGTTTAAGGTGACCCCCCACGGGACCAAATTTTTGTTTGATCTTATCCGAGGGGCACCCTAAACAGTCCTCTGATAAGATCAACTACCAGTAAAAAACTTGATCTTATACGAGGTGCTAAATTTCTTTGTCGTGTGACAGTGTGTGTGTGTGTGCGTGTATGTGTGTGCACGTTGGTGCGCGTGTATGCATGTATGCATAACTGTATATGTATTTTTGGTGCATGTGTATGATGCATAAGCACACACTCAAACACTCAAATGAACGGATGCAAGCATGCATATAAATACACACACTCTCTCTCTCTCACACACACACACACAAACACATTGACGCGCACGCACGCAAATGAGAATAAAAAATAAAAAGTATGCACCAAGACAGTTACTGGGTGTATTTGCAGAAAACCTTACACAAGTTTAACGAATTGTTCATTTTGTCTACGCCACAGCACATGCTTTATCGCTAGTGAATGAAGTCAATTCAGGGTAAGGTCCACTGTGGCAATACGTCCCGCTAGGAGGGGACACGGCAGATCACAGTTACACCTGTCTACACCGCCCATGGGTCGCACTCTGTCAAAGTGGTGCCCGTGTGTATTGCAGAGTGTCGCATAACGCGGATGCTGGCTGGACGTGACAGGTGTTCTGTGATGGAATTCCATCTCAAAACAGGAAGTGACCTCATAAATGACGTTATCTGTGACATCAATTTCTCTTAAGCAGTAGTCTCCTCCATTTGGGAACCAAAACGGGGTTGACGTTATCCGAGGTTTTCCCTTATGCGAGGTGACGCTAAGCGAGGATCTCTAAATGGTACAAAGAAGGTGTTTGGCCGGGACTAACAACCTGATTGATCTTATCCGCCTTGTGACCTTAAACGGTAGTGACGTTAAAAGAAAAGTATTGTACTTCGCACTAAGGCTGACACGTCAACATCTTGATGCAAGGTGAAAACATTACAGTGAGTTTGATGCCGTTTTATTGAACGTTTACACCAAATTGAGTTGCATTTCATTATTTTAATGCTTCATTTCTATGTAATTATTAGTTGCCTGTCGCTTAATTATTATGTGGATTACAGGGTAGACTTAGATAAGCTCGCATGTTGCCTATCCTGTTAATCTTTGTAATTCTGTTTTTTTTCCTTCTAATAAAATATTTGTTTAAACCAAAGTTCTCGGATAGGCATACTAGTTAGCAAGATTGCAGCTTGCTTGTCCATTGTGGATCGATCACAGCCAAAACTCCTGCAGGCTGTGACGCTATTGGGACTACCATAAACACTTTTTTTTATTTATGCAGCCAGTGTTTTAAATACACTAGACTAGTACGGCCTGTGTTCACCTGTTTGCCTGTTGTGTTAACTATGATGTTTTGCAAGGGCAGCTAAGACATGTGCTGATTATAGCAGACGATTTTATGGAGAACCTCTGAGGAAGTGAAGAGGTCAATTTTCAATTCCCATATTCAATGGCGAACGTGGAGAAAGTCAACTAACTGAGTCAGATAAAGTATCTGTAGAAGTTGTAATAGCGGTTGGCAATATGGCCAGTGGGCATTTTGCTGAGCAGAGCTGTGAGGTGCATATAGTGCAAGGGACTAAATTTTACCCACAGCATGGTTTTAGACGAGTTTGGCAGTATCCCCTTATCTCTTGATGCAAAGTGCAATCTGCTTTGTTTTGGTAAAGGCATTGTATAGATTTTTTTTCCTCAAAAAGGTTACCATAAGATATCAGTGTTTATGATACGTTTAAGCCAAACATTGTACGATAATACTGTATATAAACTGCCAGGGCTTGATCATGTTCATATATTGTTAAATAATCGGGGACTTTCTTTTATTTGGACAATGCTTTCATCTGTTTTATTGTGGCGAAAGGGAGACGACTCGTTCAAGCTTGGGAGAGAGGTTATCTACTTTACATTGTTTGGTTACACTAGCCTTGGGTGGCTCCTGCTGTGCAGAATCCTTTGGGGTGGCCATTGGGTTATGCGGGACAAGGTGACACGACATTTGTTCTCCCTGGCTGACCATTCGTCTTCTGCTTTTGATGGTGAGTAGGACTACATTGCCGCCAGGCTGCAAGTCAGTGGCAGTGACTTTACAGCGATTGTCGTGGCACTATTAGCCGGCAACCGGTTTACCACCAACACGCTTCCCCACCTTGCAGGGCAATATTTTTATGTCCATCTTACGCGGAATACATGAAAACTTAACAGCTCGGGTTGGGCCGTGTTCTCAAGGTGGCGGCCAAGTGACGGGAGTCAAATACTCCGCTCGGCTACATTATAGATCCATTTAAAGAGACGGTTAAACAGCAATTAAAAGACCAGTTTTTACAGACCTGGCAACATAGTTTACATGAAAGTACAGTTTGTATCATTTAACAAATGTATAATGATCACTTATGTTTTGAGAATTCTTTTATCCAGTTAACGATAGTGATGAAGAAAAATAATTCAATAATCAATACTTTAATCCGTTATTTTAAATGCACGCTTGTCCCTCTCAGGAAGCTCCAATCGCGTTACATTAAACAACTTTGGCTCACACCAGAACGCAGGCAAATACAATACAACGGACAATTAAAACGTCGTGAACAATCGTAGTGTAAGAACCATAAGCAACCAAGCACGCTGTACAATACACAATTCACTACAACAAAAAAATTAAAAGCAACTTTCTTAAGAAAGTGCTGCTAACTTGCATAATTATATGTATATGCATATATGTATGTGTGTGTATGTGTGTGTGTATGTGGGTGTGTGTGCGTGTATGTGTGTGTATATATGTATATGTATGTATAGGTGTATGTATGTGTGTATGTATGTATAGGTGTGTGTGTGTATGTGTGTGTGCATGTGTGTGTATATGTATGTATATGTATGTGTGTATATATATAATAATAATATAATAATAATAATAACAACGGATTTTTATATAGCGGGTACTCCAGCCTATGACCAGACTCACCACGCTTTACATAGTCATTACATATAAATACATGCACTCGATAAAACATCACTTTTGCTACAATACACCAAGAACAGTAAAGGTACAGACTATTTACAACTATGTACATAAATTACAAAAAAGACCGAAATAGACTATTTACAACTATGTGCACAAATGACAAAAAAGACAGAAATAGAATAGCAAAAACCTATTCACAGCTATTTATATGCCCGGTTAGGCCCAGGAAGAAAAACAGTATAAATATTTACAGCCGTGTATACACTTACGGCTCAGACATAGACAAAAGATGAGAGAATGGCAGCGAGATACAGATCAATCTGAATAATGCAGTTTGAAGAGGTGGGTTTTGAGGGCCTTTTTGAATGCTTGTGTTGATTGTATGTTGCGGATATGGGAGGGAAGGGAATTCCACTACTTAGGTGCGGAGTAAGCGAATGCACGTTGGCCGTATGTTATAGTGCGGGTGACGGGAATCTTGAGTGTGCGAGTGTCAGCAGAAGATCTTAAAGTGCGTGAAGGGGAGTAGACAGACAGTAGATCAGCAAGGTAGGAAGGACAAGAATCTGTGAAGAAGTTGTGACAGAGAACAGAGAGTTTGTACTCTATGCGTGCTTGCACAGGAAGCCAGTGAAGGGAATGTAGTAGAGGTGTGATGTGATCGCGTTTCTTAGCTCGGAATACTAGTCTAGCTGCTGAGTTCTGAACCTTTTGTAATTTGTCAATGATGTGTTTTGGGGAGCCAGCAAGGAGAGAGTTGCAATAGTCAAGACGAGAAAGGACGAGAGCGCAGACTAAGGTTTTGGTGGCAGGGACTGTAAGATAGTGGCGAAAGGAGCTGATTTGGCGTATGGCCGTGTATGCAGAGCGACAGACGTTGGAGATGTGGTTGTTGAGGGACAGGTCATCGGAGAGAATGTAGCCGAGATTTCTTGCTGAGGATGAGAACTGAATGTTTGTTGTCCCTACTGTAAGCGATGTTGGGAGAGGCGAGAGTGAGGAGGAGGTGTTGTGCTTGTGAATGAGGAGGGCTTCGGTTTTATCGTCATTAAGCTTAAGCTTGTTGAGTGTCATTCATGACTTAATGTCTGGGATGCAGTTCTCCAAAGTCTGAACAGTGGAATTAATGAGAGAGGGGGCGGTGGATTTATACAGTTGTGTGTCGTCTGCAAATGACTGACTCTCAACAGCATGCTTTATAAGCAGGAGAAGCAGTGGCTTGGTGTACAGAGTGAATAACACCGGCCCTAAAACGGAACCCTGAGGCACGCCGCACACCAAGTCTGCTGTGCTGGAGAAACAGCCATCGACGGTGACTGCTTGTGATCTGTCAGAAAGATATGAGTGGAACCAAGCCAGGACCGAGCCAGAG